>PVJC01026225.1:0-24164 GCA_004026665.1 Murina feae
ATTGTACAGATAAGGACAAAGGGACACACAGGGCTTAATGAGCTTGCTCATGGTCACATCCTATCTAATAAAGAGGGAATATGCTAATTGACCACCCTACCCTCTAAGATGGCAGCACCCACAGCCAATAAGGAGGAAATATGCTAATTGACTATAACGTCCGCAAAAGACGATGATGTCCACAGCCACAAGATGGCGGTGCCCAGTCCCCTCAGCCCCACCAGGGCGGCAGGAGTGTGGCAAGGCCAGGCCCGCCCCTGCTGCATGCCTGCCTCCAGAGTCCCTCAGTCTCCTCAGCCCCCCAGCCGACCAGGGCCGGCTCGAGGTAAGCCTTGGATGGCAGCTGCCCAGCCACCCAGGGCCACCCAAGGCTCAGGTAACCAGGGCCGGCCGAGGCTTGCGCTGCTGGCAGTGGCGGTAGAAGAGGTGTGATGGGGGCGTCGCCTTCCCCTGATCACCGGGTCACCTCCCATCCCTGAGGGCTCCCAGACTATGAGAGGGTGCATGAATTTTCATGCACTGGCCTCTAGTAGCTAATAAGTAGGAGTTAGGATTTGAACCGGGGTGGCCTGGCTCTGGAGTCTGTCCCTCCATACAGCCCAGCTTTCAGGGAGGTGATGGCGATTTCTGGGCTTTAGAGGGATTCCTCACACATGACTCTGGGTCTGTACCCCAAAAGTTCTAAACTGTTCCCACATCATGACCTTCCTCATCAGCAATAATAATAATTTTAAAAAGCTACCCTTTACTGCATGCTCGTTATGTGTTGTTATTCTTGTCCTATTGGCAAGCGGGGCTCAGGCCTGAGCTCTGTCACCAGAGCCTGTGCACCCAGGGCAGGCAGAGCCTAGTGCCCAAGACCAGAGTTCACACCTCACTTGGCCTCTTCCTCGCTATCTCGGCAGGTAGCTTAACCTCTCTAAGCCTCTGCTTGTTTCTCCATCTGCAACACAGGCATGGCAACAGTAGTGCTGACTGCCTGAATCTGTGACGGGGATTAAAGCAGATAGTGCATCTGAACCACTCAGCACAGAGTGTGATAACTGCCCAATACGCGAAATGCATACTTATCACAATGCCATCATTTTCTAATTGTAGGGCCTCTTCCCAGGGATGCAAGCAGGCCATCTGGAAGTCTCTCCCTCCGCCCAGCCTCCGGCCACACACACCACCAGTCCCTGAGGTCTTTCTTGCTCCCAAGCAGGTCTGGGGCCTGGCCCTCTGAGCCCAGCCCTCTCTATGGTCCCTGATGGCCCTTGAGACAGACCTGCCGTTGCTCCCAGGGCTCGCACTTCCCTTTCCCTGTGTTTCTGTTCTTATTCATCCGGGTCTCATAAGCAGGCTGGTGACCTGGGACAGAGCAACTTCAAAGGCCCCAGCAGCCTGGGGTCTCCGGGCTGTGGGATGGGAGGGGCTGCTTGGCCCTGCTCACAGGGAAGATGCGGAGCCCTTCCCACCACAGGACGCAGGCTGAGGGGTCTGGCTGTCACCAGGATGACTCTGAGGGGGACGCAGCCCCACTCCGCTGCCTGGGCCCTCATGACCCACGACTTGGTTTCCCAAGGTTAGTGGGCAGATTGGCTGCCTTGGAACAGAGTAAAGATGTTAGCGATAATCAGAGACAGAGAAGTATTTACAGTTTCCCTAACACACTATAGTTAATAATAATAATAATAATAGTAATAATAATACCTGACACTCATCAATAGCTTTCCACGTGCTAAGCATTTCCCATGTAACAGCCCATCTCATCTTCCAAAGAGCGCCATGCATTGGGCTCTGTTCTCTTCATTTCACAGATGAAAACCTGAGGCATGGAGGTCACATCACTTGCCCAAGGTCACACAATCCGCAGGGGGTGGGGCTGGCATTCAATCCAGACAGTCTGACCCCTGAGTCCATGCTCCCATCTTGCTTAAGCCTTCATGGGAACCCCAAAAGGCCGGTTTCAGCATCCCCATTTCACAGGTGAGGAAACAGAGCCCAGGAGGGGCTAAGTCATCGGTTCTCAACCTGTGGGTCGCGACCCCTTTGGGGGTCGAATGACCCTTTCACAGGGGTCGCCTAAGACCATCCCGCACATCAGATATTTACATGACGATTCATAACAGTAGCAACATTACAGTTATGAAGTAGCAACGAAAATAATGTTATGGTTGGATCACAGCATGAGGAACTGTATTGAAAGGGCCAGAAGGTTGAGAACCACTGGGTTAAGTAATCCTGCCTAAAATCGCTGAGTTCCTTCTCCTTCCATTTCAACCCAGACCTGTGTCATCTCAAAGTCCAGGCTTAACTAAGACTCCTCAGGGTCCCAGCCCCACAGAACCCAGCATTGTCGAATTGCTTCCATGTGGCACACACTGAGGACACAGAGGCCAAGGGGATGAGATTTCTGCCCTGGAGAAGCTCAGAGGCGCAGGGAAGTGCCATGATCCATTCATTCCCACATACCCATTCAATGAGCACCAGCTCCAGGACCGGCACGGGGCCCAGCAGCACGAGAGCCCGATGTGGGCCCTGCCCTCCCAGCTGTCATGTGGTAAGATATGAACCAAGCTGTCTGACTACATAGGTGACTATGTAATTGAAAATGCAGATGCCTAGGGGAGAAAAGTGAGAGCACAACACTCACTCAGAACGGTAATTAAGGATCAAGTTGCCAGCTTCTCCTACCTCTGGGGGCTCACAGGAGAGACTGATGAAATCCCAGAGCAGAGAACAATGCTGGCTTCCTTTTACCTGGACTCAGACACTCACGGAAGGGCGGCATGAAGAACTACTGATGTGGAAGTGTAAGCCAACCCAGCACATTCCCTTGCAGTAATACCTTGGGCAAGGTGCCCCAGCTCTCTCTAGGCTGCCATGTTCTCATCTATAAAATGGGACAGCAGTGCCTGACCAGCGTGGCTCAGAGGTTGAGCATTGACCTATGAACCAGAAGGTCACAGATTGATTCCCAGTCAGGGCACATGCCTCGGTTGTGGGCTTGATCCCCAGGATGGCCAAACTCCTATGCCCTAACCCTCTCCCTGGCTGGCAGACCCCAACTGGCCCACCGCCTGCCTGCCGCGATGGCAGCACAGCGGCGAGGGAAGGAGGAGTGGGGGGGAGGCAGGGAACCGTGTGATGGTGGGGCGCCAACAATGGCGGTGCTGGCATCCGGTGACCATTGCTCCTGGAGATGGAGGGAGCCAAGCTTCCTGCCTGTGGCATCCGGTGACCATTGCCTCCTCTCCGGCCTGGCCCTGATCTGCTTGGCTCCAATTGGCCCTGATCGCCAGCCAGAGTTAGGGACTCCACCTGTGCACAAATTTCATGCACTGGGCCTCTAGTATATGTTTAATTAGAATATATATTACACACATGCACACATATGCACACACACAAACTCATTCATGTATATGATATTATCTAATCCTTACTCTGATCCTAGAAAAGTTATCCTCATCTTTCAGAAGAGGAAACCGCAGCACAGAGAGGCTCAGAAATGTGTCCCAGGTCGCACAGCCTGCAAGCAGTAGAACTGAGATCTGAACCTGGATCCCTGCTCTTACCACCCACTCCACTGCCTCTCTGTGCCACCAAAGATCTCCATGTTCACAGAGATTCTATTCAACTGCTGCCTGGGTGAGTACTAGGTGCCAGGAACTGCACTGGGTGCCAAACAAACATAAATTCCCAACCACAGTCTTCAAACTCAAGGCCCTCTTGCAATTGCCCCCTTGGAAAGTTCCCCATCTCTCAACTATCTCTTCTTTCTCACCATTCCAGCCAACAAGGCCTGCCACCCTCTCCACGGGCACCTTTCCCCACCGCCTTCCTGCCTGCATGCACGGTGTGCCCCTCACTGCACATCCTCGCCTCTGCATCCTACTGTCCTTCAAGCTGTTCTCTAGAGAAAGTGTCATACAGCAGCTTCGGACTCTCGGGATCCCAAACAGTTGGCGCTGAAAGAAAGCACTCAGCTCAACTCCTGACCTTCAGACCAGGAAACTGGAATCCTGGGAAGGGGTAACCAATCAGAGGGGCCACAGATGCATTTCGGAGCAGAATCCGTGTCTTTGAGTCACTTAGCAAGTTTCTTTGTGGATACCGTTAGGTTTGTGTAGGGCAGTGATTCTCAACCAGGGGTGATTTTGTCACCCAGGGACACTTGCCAATGTCTGGAGACACTTTTGGTTGTCACAACTGGGGAGACGCTACTAAATATTCTACAATGTACAGGACAGCCCTCCCTCCAAAGAATTATTTCACCCCAATGTCAATAGTGCTGAGGTTGAGAAACCCTAGTGGAGGGTAATAAAAATTTTTTGCATCATCTTTTATATATGAAGCAGTTCCCATTACAGGATTCTGTAAGCGTGACAAGAAAATGGTGCCTTCAGAAATGAACCGTGAAATGGCTTATTGTGGGCCTCACTTGGACACAGGGCCTCCTGACCCCCCTCTCTTCTCAGCATATCTTCCCCCAAAAGCCAAATTCCCTCACACAGGCTTCCAGTCCCCCGAATGATGTTTTTCCTTTTCTTTTGGTGTACAAAAAAGATGAACAAATTGAGACTTTTGTATCGAAGCAAATTACACCAAGATCTCCATGCAGCTTTCTAAGAAAAAAAAAAAAATACCATTGCAGCAAATGGAACATGTAATGCTTGCAACGTTCCTGGGAGAAATGTTTGTCCAAAGATTGTGCCCATTTGCTGTTTCATGCCACCACTAAAGTACAGAAAAGAGCCAGCTCATTAAACCAGCCTCAGATAAAGTGAACACAAGGTGATTCCACATCTTCCTTCCAGCCAATTGTTTGTGCCTTGTGTGAGATACTAAGGGGCCTGGAACCTTTCTTTGCCTTATCAGTAAACCGGAGGCCTGGTGCACGAATTCATGCACAGGTGAGGTACCTCAGCCTGGCCGGTGATTGGGGCTGATCGGGCCATCTTGCCCTTCCTGACCGGAGCAGCTGGCCAGCCAGGGGATGGGAGGTGATTGGTGTGGTGGGACGGAACCATGGGAGGTTGGCTGTGGGAGCGCACTGACCACCAGGGGCAAGCTCCTGTATTGAGCGTCTGCCCCTTGGTGGTCTGTGCGTATCATAGCTACTGGCCAGTTGTGTGGTCATCTGGTTGTAACTGTTGCTTAGGCCTGTGTGTGTGTGTGTGTGTGTGTGTATGTGTGTATCCCATTAGTGGCAAAACCTACTGCATTTGCCTTCCCCCACAATAGAATTCTGGGTCTGTTCAAATATGTGAAAAAAAAAAAAAGATTTATTTCAAATGCAAGGGCTGCAAACACCCAGGAGACTGAAATTAGGTGTACTCATATTTGACTGTTGTCATGCTATTTTGAATAGAAACAATGAAGCAGCATTACATATCTCTGGATTTGGCATCATGGCTTATTTCAGGAGTTGAATATAAGACCTTTCCTTAGAAAAAGGAGTCACCCTGATTTTGACAAGCCCTTAATGTGTATCCCTTTTTAGCAGAGAATGGTGGTTGTCCTCCAGAATCCTTTATCTCCTTTATGTATTACTAGTAGCCCGCTGCAGGAAGATTCCTGCAAGAATAGGGTTTCTTGAGCCAGAGCGAAGCAGAGAAGGGAGAGAAGCCTGCCTCAACTCCCATCTCTGCCGCCTCCGCTCCAACCCCCCCTCCCCACTTCTCCCTCCCTTCTTCACCGGCTCCGCTGCCTTGGCTCCCTTCGCTTCTCCATCACTTGACTCCCTTTTGCAGCATTTGGCTTCCTTCTACGCTGTCTTTAGTCTTCGCTCTCCTGTGTATGCAAATTGACCGCCATCTTTGATGGGCTAATTTGTATACAGTTGCTCTGATTGGCTGGTGGGTGTGGCTTAGGTGTCTCAGAGTGATGGTTAATTTGCACTTCTGAATGTGCGGATGCCAACGCCAACCAAATAACTTTTATTGTTACTGAATTATTTGAGGGACACATAAAATATAGAGTAAAACAGTGACCACCGACATGCTCGGCACCCAACCCACCTGAGGAAAAAAAAGCGTTACAGGTGTAAAGGCCTCTGTGCATCCTTCCTGACGCCATTGTTTCTTCTACCTTCTTGAGATTACCACCTCTCCTGAACCTGACCTTTATCATCCCTACACATGCTTTACACTTTTTACTACTTTTATGAATTCCTAATAATACATGGATTGTCTTGCATGTAAATGTTGGCATATTACACAAATCCTGCCTCCACCTGCTTTTATTTCCTGCCCAATATTATGTTTCTGGGATTGAGCCGTGTAACTGCATGTAGATCTAGTTCAATTGTTTTCATTGTTACTTGGTATTCTAAGTATGAACATACCATAATTTATTTATCTATTCTCCTGTATACAGACAGCTTCTCTCCTTTTTCTTTTTATTTGGTTTGCTAGTACAAACACTGCATCTATAAACATCTTTGTACCTGTCTCTTCATTTCCATATAGAAGAGTTTTTCTAGGGTACAGGCCTGCGAACACAATTGGGTGCTTTCAAGTTTACTTGAAAGAGGATTTGGAATCCCCTGCAGTGATCTTGGAGAGTCTTCACTATTTTCTATCTTTGCTCAACTCTGATATCAGACTTCAATCTAGTGAGTTTGCAATGCATCTTGGGTGTGGTTCTGATTGCATTTCCAGGATTACTAGGGAGCTTGAGCCCTTTTCACATATTTCTCAGAATATTTCTATGTGAAGTCTTTGCAGGGATCTTGGCCACTGGTCAATGGTGAGAATGCTAGACTGACACAGGGCTGCTATGATCCCAATTCCTCAGACCACCTAAGGCTGTGGGCTGAGTCTTTCAAGTTGAGCCTGTGGACCTTGTTCAAAGTGATTTTCACATTTCCAACGCTGATCCTTTGATTGGAGCTACTCTGTTAGTAAAGAGTCAGACAGGCGGGGTTCAAATCCAAGGCGGGGCACATTCTCCATGTGACCACATGCAGGCCCCCTAACCTCCTGGAGCCCCAGGAAATGGAAAAGGAAGTTCCTCATAGGGTTGGAGGATAACTGAATGGAACTGGGAGTGAGACGCACCCAGGACAGTTCTGGCCCACACAGTCTCTCAACCATTAGTTCCCGGTATCATCTTATAAGAAACAGGAGAGGGCATGGACCGAAGCTCTACTTATTTCCTTTGCCATCTACATGCCTCAGTTTCCCCCACAGGTAGAAGTGGCATTGCATTTGCCTATCTGACATCAGACCACATAATGGAATAATCTTCAGAGCAAGGAAGGACTTTGGCGATCGCCCAGGCCGATGGTCCTTAACCTTTCGTAGGGTGGTTTAATGACCCGATGGAGGGTGAGTTCACTTGTGATGACAAAAACTTTTTGAAGGATGGGACCCATGCCTTCATTGTTACTCTAAGCCCTGTGTCAGGGCTTGAACCAAGAGCTTTGTGCTGAGCACATGGCTTTGTACTAAGTACTGGCTGCTTGCTAATTGCTGAGGGAAGATAATGTTCCTGTGTAACTAACATTTTTTTATTTTAAATTAAAAAATATTTTTATTGATTTCAGAGAGGAAGGGAGGGAGAGAAAGGGAGAGATAGAAACATCAGTGATGACAGAATCATTGATTGGATGCCTCCTGCACGCCCTTTACTGGGGATGGAGCCTGCAACCTGGGCATGTGCCCTGATTGGGAACCGAACTGTGACCTCCTGGTTCATAGGTCGATACTCAACCACTGAGCCACATCAGCAGGGCATAAACAATATTTTTAATTAGAGTTTAGGAGGTTTGCTGGCAGATGAGTAAATAAACATGTTGGGAAGAAATGTAACAGACTCAAGAGTGCCCTCCCTCCCCCCCAATCCCCACTCCTCTGGAAGCACATCCCATATGGCAAACGACATACTCTCAACCTGCCAGCCTGAATGGGAAGCCCTGATTTGGAACTGAGCCCCAAATGCCATTTAAGATGTAGTTCTCTGTGTTGCCGTAAGCACCCCATGTGTTTCTGTTTTGCTTTTAACACTTCAGAAGCTCAGAACAAATTCCAAGTGTTGGCAAACTGTCTGTCGCCTGCAATCTGGTTCCCGCCCACAGCAAGCTGTGGGAACTGCTGCCGTGAAGGCCGCGGACGGCTCCCTCGCTGCCAAGTCCAGGGCCTCCTTTCTGCTGGCATCTCTTCCGCTGGCGTGGCAGTCTGGGATGCTGGGATCCCTCCAGCTTTCTGCTACCTCCCTTTCCTCAGACCCGGACCCCTCTTCCTCAGCCTCACGATGACCTCTTCATCAGCCCCTCCCCCAGGCAATCTCACCCACACTCATCATTTCAAAGACCACCTGTTTACCAGCATTTCCCCAAAGGCCCCTTTAGTGAAGACCTTTCTTCCGGGTCCCATGCAGGAACCTTACCTGCCTGTCTCTATAGTGAAGCCTTTTTTTGCATCTGAATTTGTCCGGGAAAAGTCTTAGCCTGTTTGCTTACATGGTCACCAACGCACTTAGTAACAGCCCTTTGCATCGTTCATGCAACAAGTATTTACTGGGCTCAACTATGTGCCAGGCCCTGTAGTAGGCTCCATGGCCAAGGAAACTTATTTCTGTGCCAGCCCTAAAGAGAGAAGGAGGCCAACGGTCTGAGATTAAGTCCAAGCTGTGACGGTTTCTTCTGGAATATTCTGTGCTCCCCAACGTCTGCTCACTTGACCCAATCAGGGGCCATATCTGCTGTCTACTTCAGAGAAAACAGAAAACTTGAGTCATCCAGAGGAACTCTAGAGTCACTGGCGTGGGGTCGGTGGTCCCAGCCAGTCAGCCCTGGTTGATTCTTCCTGCATCCCTGGGTTTGACTCGTGGCAGCAGAAGAAGAGGCAAAACACGCCTGACCTTGGCTGGGCTACAGAGCATACCCCGAGGGTGTACACCTTATCTCTTCAAGACAGGAAGTTGAGCCCATTGTTTTTGACAACCAGGAGGCTCTGAGCTCTTGGTGGGTGGGGCAGAGAGGCTGGGAATAGGAATAATCACTCATACATAATGTGCATTTACTATGAGACAATGTGTGTCATAGTAGTAGAGACAGCATGCTACCTGGTTTACATACTTTATGCTGCTAGATGGTTTACAGACACTGCTGTACTTAATCCTTCCCACAACCTTATGAGGTAAGCATGTTATTGTCCCCATTTTACAGATACAGAAACTGAGGCCCAGAGAGGTGACTGCCTTGCCTAAGGTCACATAAGGATTTGAACCCAGGCAGGTGCGCTGTAAGGCCTACACTCCTCACCACTGTGCTCTATTCGACTCTAATTAGATGATAAGATGAGCACTTAATTCCCTGGCAACTCTCAGGATGGGGAAGCAGACAGACTCTCTCATTTCCATGGACAGTCAAGTGGGACAGCATCTTGCACTCAACACTCTCAACACTGAACCCATGATTACTTCTCTCGAATTGTCTTTGTCCTGTACTTGTTAAAAGCACCCCTAGTTATAATTCTCCCAAGGCAGAAACCTCAGTCACTTTTTAACATAAAACTTGGTAAGTAAGGCAAATAGGTAGCCCATGTACATGCTACAAATCCAATGGTCAAGTAAAGTCCCCTCCCATCTCTGTCCCTAGTGTGATAGGTTGAATTATGTCCCCTAAAAAGATTGAGATCCTCTAGGGGTCCTCAAACTTTTTAAACAGGGGGCCAGTTCACTGTCCCTCAGACCGTTGGAGGGCCAGACTATAGTTTAAAAAAAAACTATGAGCAAATTCCTAGCACACTGCAGATATCTTATTTTAAGCAGGACAGGCAGCGGCGGCAAAAATACCCGCATGTGGCCCGCGGGCCGTAGTTTGAGGATGCCTGTCCTAGCCTATCCCTTCTCCCCTATACCTGTAAATGTACTTTATTTGGAAACGGAGTCTTTATAGATATAACCAAATTAAGAGGAGGTCATTAGGGTGGGTCCTAATCCAGTACGACTGGTGTCTTAGCAAGAAGTGGAAGTTTGTACTGAGACACAGAGTGTGTGGCACTCAGCTCTCACCCAGATTCCTGCCACAGCTTCTGGACTCCAGGCCGCGTCCCTGCCCACTTCCCATGCCACCCCCAGAACCTCTTTCTAAAATACAAAGCTCACGTCAATTCTCCTCTTAGTAATCTGAGATGCTCCCACCTCCCGAGGTAGGACCGGTCAGAATTCCTGGGAATGGCAGGAAAGACCCCCCCCGGATGAATTTAGGCCAGGGCCTGGCCACACACTCAGAGCCGTGTTGGTTGAACTCCATGCTCTGGCTTTGAAATCTTTATGTTTCCTCCCCTACACATCCCCGCCTTGAGACCTTTGCATAGGCGGTTCCCTCTGTGCAGACTTCTTTTTCAAATGCTCTCCCTCCTCCCCTCCCCTCCCCTTGCCACCTTCTCTACCTGCTGAATCTGTTTATTCTGCAGGATTCAGATCCAATGGTACCCCTTGCATTTCTAGCTCTCCCAGACCTAGATGTTGACTGCATTTATAGCAGAGCATTTACCAGACTTTTTCTGTAATTACTGCAACCCCTCTGCCTGCCCCCTCCCCCCTGCCAGGCTAACTCATAGCAGGTCAGCCCCCAGCAGGCACTTGGTAGGAGCCCCAGGAGTGCAGGGCGCCTTGCCAGCTGGTTCCTGGCACAGGCTCCCTGGCCTGGCCCTGACACTGCTAGGGGTGGATGGCTGAGCCCCAAAGTGGCTCTCCTGGGATCAGGGAGAGGGCCTTTCCTGTCTTCCAGGAGGCGCTAATGCACTGACACAGGGCAGGGCCGCAGGCGGTCATCCCAGCAGGGTCACCAGGGACCTGCAGTGTGGCCTGCACATCTGTGGAGGTGAAGATGGGCTAGCGTCCGTGTGCAGCAACCCAGCCGGAGCGGCGTGGGGAGCTGTGGGACTTGTTCAGGGCCAGCCAAGGACAAGGGCACTCAAGGGGAGAGGAGACAGTGGCTCCGACTGGAGAGCCTGGAAGGCCCCCACGGACCCGGGTGCTCCACCTCTGCAGGTGGCCGTCTGCGGGAGAGAGGCAGAGGCCGCAGGTCTGAATCCAAGCGTCCAGGTGGATGTGACCTAGGGAAACGGCCGGCAAGGATGTGGCTCAAGACCTGTCTCCCACCCCCCGTCTCTTCCATGAACCCCTGGCTGGGAGACCTGGGAAGGGTTAAAAGTAGCAGATGAAACAGTGAAGCAATTCATTAAATTCACACACGACCCTGTGCACAAGGGTCCTCATCCCATGAAAGAGTTGTCACCCGCATGTTTACAGGGTGTGAGGTGGGTGGAGTGACTTGCCCAAGGTCACCTTCCAGAAAGCAGACCCAGGTGACAGCATGGAGTGTGGGGTTTGGTCCTTAGTAGGTGCTCAATAATATATAACGAAAGAGCGAGGGAACGAACACGATGACCCCACGTCTCCTGAGGCCCATCCTAACACCTTTTGAACCGTACCATCTCCAAACCTATTCAACTGGGGACAGCTCAAAATCTGGTTTGAATTTAAGAAACACCTGCAAAAAGATGAGCCATTTCCTGGAGGGAGCTCGTGGCTCTAACAACCCCCAAATCCTGCTGGGAGGTACCATTTGTCAGCTGAGATGGGCTCTGGGAATACCCCTTACTACTATGATTTTCACACAGCCTCACTTTGGAATAGAAAAACTGCCCTTTACACATATGAGAAGAACAACAGTATTTACTCTTTGAATTTCTAAAATGTTTTAAAACCAATTAATGAAAAGAAAAAAAAGGTACAAACCCTGCCAGAGTGTATTATCCCTTATTTCCCCCCCACCTTCCAAAAGACAGGGGAAAACGAGGCCACATTTCCCAGGTTTAGATGACCCGATACTTCAATTAAGGAAGTGTAAATGGGCCACCCCTTACAAATAGCAGGCGCATCAAACGGATTCCTTTTGAATGAGCCTGGTCACCACGGTGAGGCTTTCCTGTAGCCGAATAAAAACCAAAGTGAAATTCCCACAGCATTCACCCAAGGTTACTCTGGAAATCAGTGGCAGCCCTAGCGTCAGACCTGGGAATCCCTGACTCTGCTCTCTCTGTCCCTCCGCCAGCCAGCAGGTAATGATATGTGTTAACTGTCACCGACACTCCGGCCGGCCAACACCAAGTTCCAAGTTCTGCACCTGTTAGGCTACCAAACTACCCCCACTTTTCTAGGGCTGTTTATCAGAAAAAGGAGCTCAGCTCTGACAGACTCAGACTAGGAGCCAGTCTGGCAGCTTGGAAGCTGAATGTCTACGAGGGTCGAGAGACAAGGAGACTGTGTTTTTACCTCCATTCACCACGACCTCCATTCTCAGACCTCATCTGCCTCACAGTAGCTGTGTGACCTGGACAAGTCCCACAACCCCAAGTAGCCTCAGCTTCCCTATCTGTAAAATGGGGAAATACCACGAAGACAGTTAGTGCAAGACTCAGAGTAAGAAGGAAATATGAATGCACAAGACTTCTTTGACCCTGGTACCTGCAAACTGGAGACAGTAATTCCTACTTCACATTGCACTAGATGAGACTGGGAAATGTATGTACAGATGTATTGATATGTTGTCTACACTAAAAAAATAAGTACTCTTGAAAAAAACCCCGAATTCATGCTTTCACATGCTGTTCAATGGAACTTGGAAGTTTATACTTAGTATTTAGGAAAGCTAATGAAATGCTATGTTTTAGTTTTCTATTGGAAAATGATCTCTGAACTTGAAAATTGAGCTGGAGCAATCCATTATTATATTCTCTACACACACATTCTCCTTCTGGAGACAAATGAGTCAAGAATTGAGAGATAAATGACCAAAAATAGCCAGAAGATCACCCTGCACCCAGAGCCCCCACACTGAGGCCTCAAACCTTCTTGGTATGGCTGTCGGAATGACACACACCTGAGCACTGGACATGCAGCGAAAGCTCCACGTGGGAGGAGGGACATGGAGATGAACCTTGAGGCTCCTGTTCAGTTTGGGGAATTATGATAAGGTTTAGAAGCATCTCGAAGAGCATGATTCGTGTCCTCCACGAGGGCTGAATCTAGGTCAAGGAGAGGACCAGAAAAATGGGTGATATCTCTGGATGTCTGGGTTTGAAATACGGCTCCATACTCTGCCACCTAATATCTGTGTGATGTCGGGAGAGTTACCTCATCTTGCTGGGCCTTGATTTCTTCCTTTGTAAAATGGAAGCACTATTTTTTGGGGGGGTGGGTGGATAACAACATTGGTTGTTTAGGAGGCTCACCTGAGAAAGGGTTAAAAGCCTTTAAGAGTCCTAACCAATTTGGCTCAGTGGATAGAGTGTTGGCCTGTGGACTGAAAGGTCCCAGGTTCTATTCCGGTCAAGGGCATGCACCTTGGTTGCGGGCACATCCCCAATAGGAGGTATGCAGGAGGCAGCTGATCGATGTTTCTCTCTCATCAATGTTTCTAACTCTCTCTCCCTCTCCCTTCCTCTCTAAAAAATCAATAAAATATATATATTTTAAAGCCTTTAAGAATACAAAGCAAGGCCCATATATGAGCCTCCATTACTATGTCAGGGTCACAGAGTGGGGGCAGTGCTAGCTAACAATGAAGCCCAGGTCGTGAGTACCTACTTGCTTTCTGGCATTGTCTGTAGGTACTTCACGTTCATGACCTTGCTTTGTGCTTGCACCAGACTCCAGGTGGAGGTGCTATTATGATGTCTATGTATCAGGTGAGAAACTAAGGTCCAGAGAGGTTATCTAGCTTGTCCAAGGCTGCACAGCTAATTAGCTATGGCGGTGGGATCTGGACCCAGGCAATGGGACTCTGGAGTCCAGGCTCCTAACTTGTAAGCTATGGTGTCTCCATGAGCCACAGGACCTCATTCCTGGCACCTCCACTCCCTGATCTGTAGAATGGGAAGATCACACCCACCTCAGGAGGCTGCTTTGGGGATCGAAGGAGACAAGTAACGAATACAAATTTCTTGTGGCAACGGATAAACTTACACAACAGGTGCTCAATAAATGACTGCTTCCCAGCCTTTCCCCAAGACCTGCTGTGATTTTAGGCGACACGGTGTAAGGAATGGTGGCACAGCCGGAAACGGCCTAGACAGACACCTGAGAACAGTACAACTCAGTGGTTAAAAATAGGAACCCAGGTGTCCCGACTGCCTGAACTCCTATCCTGGCTCCGCTACTCACTAGTCCTGTGGTCTTGGGTGTGCTACTTCACATATCTGTGCCTGAGTTTCTTTATCTGTAAAGTGGGCATAACGGTACCCACCTTGCAGGGCTTGGGTAATGGTGGGTGTTGACGAATCTGTGCGAAGCACTTAGCACAGTGTCAAGCACATGGTCCACATCCTATCCACACTAGCCAGGATGACTTGGATCAGCACCCTGCCTGTTCTGGGGGGCTCTGGGGCACCTCTGGGCTTTTGGTGGGCTGTACATCCTCCATCTCCTTGCAGACCCCAACCAGATCCTGGAAGGGTGGCAATATCTGCTGCCTGGCCACATGCTGGGCCAGCTAAACTTTAGAGGAGGGGCAGTCTCTCATCGGAGGGGCAGCGGGGATTTGAAAACCTTGACGGGGACCACCTGGCAAAGGGCAGCAGGAGGCAGGGCAGTGCACACCCGCCCCTTTGAGTTGCTGTGCTTTTTGCATTTGGAACCACGTTTTGACTGGGCTGAGTGAGTGGTTGTTTTACTTCATTCGCTTTGGACAAAACCGAGGCCCCATTAATAATTGCCATGCACGTGATAAAACAGAGGTGTGCTCTCACCCCCTAGGAATTGCCCTCTGCAAGGTTTTTCTAGAAAACTACAGGAAGGGCATCATTTGGGAGGCAGGGAGAGAGGGAGAGAGAGGGAGGCAGAGAGAACAGGAGGAATACAGGTGGAACTCAGGCACACGGTATCTGGCAACTGGAGAACCAGAGCGTTCCCACAAAGCCTCGCTCCAGTCCCCTCCATCCCTGGAGCTCACTTCGTGCTCATCCCAGGCTGCCATGTACACCAGCGCAGCTGCAATCTCAGCGAGGCAATCTGCTCGCCCAGCGAGCGCCCCGCGGGGCTCGGGTTGGAGGCGAGGATGCTGTGCGCCCCGAGCCCCACGGGCTGCCCGCGGTCTCCCCGCCCCGGGAAAGGGGGACGCGGGGTCCGGGAAGGGCGCCCCCTCCCTGAGGCCGCCCGGCCGCCCTACCTGAGCTGGCGCGGCTCGCAGTCCACGCCGGGCAGCAGCAGCCGGGCCGCTTGGCGGACGTCGTCGCTGTCCATGGAGAAGCTGCGCCGGTGGCCGGCGTGCGCCACGGCCACCCGGATCCACTCCATCAGCGGCGGCAGCACGAGGAAAGGCCTGCAGGAGGGGGCGGGGGGAGGGGAGGAGAGGTGTTAGCGTGGGGTGGGGGGGTTGGGTGGGGGGCGCGGGCTCCGCTCCACCCCTGCCCCCCGCCCCGCTTTCCCGCCGGCCCTGCCTCTGAATCCCCGAGAGCCTTTGCAGACATCCCGACCGCTCTGGGGACTTCGGGGCGGGCCCTCCCGAGTCTTTGGGCCTCAGTTTCCGCATCTGCAAACCCAGGATAAAGTGGCCGCGAAAGGATACGATGGGTGTTCTCTCCCTCGGAGATGATGTGAACCTAAGGGAGATGACTCACTTCAAGCACCAAGAACAGGACCTGTGCTTTAGGATACGCGCGGCCCCCCCCCCCCCCCCCGCCATGCCGGGGTTATTGGGGACCCCCTGTCTGGCCCCCAATGTTAAGGGGCCCTCTTGCTCTCCCTTCCCATCCCCAGCTGGCCCCCTGTCTCCCCTCGGGGGCCCTCCCAGGCCTCAGCTCTGCCCGAGCCCCAGGCTGCCAATAGGCTTTAGCGCCTTGGAAAGGCGCAAAGAGCCAAGTCAGCAGGCAGCCGCCAGTCACAGCAGAGCCAGGGTGGGGGGAGGGGGGGCTGGCCGCACACCCTGGCAGCTCTGGGCTCCTCACCTGCTAATGCGCTCACAGCAGGGCGTCCAGCTCATTGCAAGAATCAGCTGAGGCAATGCCTGTGGCCGAGCTGTCATTTCCTAAGGGGAGTACATTGTGCCACCTTCCTGTTTCTCCCTCTGATGATTATAAACTGTCCTCGCGTTAGGATTTCTGGGGAGGGTGGCTGAGCTTTTGAAAAATTATACCTGAGTTCTATTGCAGGGAAGGACTCTGATTTTTTTGTAAATCCTCACCTATGAATATGCATTTATTGATTTTAGAGAGAGGGAGGGAGAGGAAGAGGGAGGGAGGAACATTGGTGTGAGAAACATGGATTAGTTGCCTCCTGTACTGCCCTGAGCTTGGATCGAACCCACAACCTGGGAGTGTGCCCTTTGGGTGTTCCAGAGGACACCCCAACCAACTGCGGCACCTGGGGGTGGGGGACGGGGCTCTGATTTACTTGATAGTTTTTAAAACCTCCCCCATTTGAATTGAATGTGCATCCAAATTATCTGGAGGGTTTGTTAAAATACAGATGGCTGGGCCTCACCCCTAGAGTGTTGGATCCAGTAGGTCAGGAGAGATGGACAAAAATGTGCGTTTCTAACAAGTCCCGGATGCTGCGATGCTGCCGGGCTGGGGGCCACACCCGAGGAACTTCTGCTCTGAAGAATCGATAGAGGGCATGCGAGTGCGTGTGTGTGTCTGTGTGTTAAAATGCACATTCCCGGCCTTATCTCCAGAGATGTTAACTCTGTAGGGTCCAGGAATATAATCTTAATAAGCAGGCTCCATGATATGGTTTAGGCAGACCAAGGACTACACTTTGAGAAACACACTGTTTAGATCAAGAAGGTACCTTGCCACTCAGCAGGGCTGGGATTAGGGTGAGGCAAGCGGGGCAAAATTCAAGGCAGCCAGGTCATGCAAATATGTTCTCGGTGCCTCTCTCGCCTCATCCTCGCCCTGGTGCCACCACCCTGGCCATCACAGTTGCCATGGGAGCGAAGGAGTGGCAAACAGAAGGCTTTGCAAGCAGCAGATCCCTCACGGCATGCAGATGTGGTGAGCTTCCCGACGAGTTTTTGGCAGTGGGTTCCCGTTTTTCTGGATTCCAGGCCTCGTTATCCAATGTCAATAATATTAAACAGCTAGGCCTTTAAAAAAAATCTCTTGTGATCTCATCTAAATGCTTAGGACCAACCCATGAGCCAGTTATGATTTTGCCTATTTTCTAGATGAGGAGCACGGAGTTTATTGAGGTTAAGTAGCATGGCCTGGATCCAGAGGGTTAGCAAGTAGGAGAGAGCTGGGAGTCAGACCCAAGTCATTGGACTGCATAGCCCATGTGCCTTAACCCCATGTGATACTGACATTGTTTTGTCCAACTTCCCAGCACACACTGCTACCCAGCATCCACCTGTGCCCCAGGGGAGCTGATCCGGCCATGGACCCCTCCCTGATGGTGTGCCATGCCCAGTCCTGTCCATGCAGCTCAGACCCCCGTCGGACAGGCCTCCAGCCCTTTCAGAATGTACACGCCTCTTAGTTCAAATCTTACCTCTCCCTCACCATTTCTCCTGGTGACTCTGCTGCACCTGGCCTCCTCCCCGGGTAGACTCCACTGCACAGGCCTGACCCCAAGGCCTTGCAGATGCCCCATGAGAATGCAAACTCCACGTGGCAGGGACCTGGGGCTGCTCGCTTCACCAGTGCAGCCCCAGCCCCAGGACAGTGCCTGGCAGGCCACAAGCGCTTCATAAATATTTGTTCATGAGCCAGACTAAGATTTACCCACTTTTTACTAGGTGAAGTGGATTTTAAAAATGGAATTTCTGGACCCAGGGGCCTGTGGGGGCAGATTCCTAGGTGATTTCTGCCTGGATTGGCCTGCGGCGTAGGCTGTTTGCCCTCATCCTCTCGTTCTCTCCATCACCTAAACGGAATCAGGCACTCAATAAACACACCCTGAATTGAAATTGAATTGGAGTCTACAGTCGAGGTGAGCAGGACTTATTTTTGGCACTGTGCCTCCATCACTGCTGAAACCAGCCCGGAGTGCTCAGAGAGAACTCCTCTGGGTTGCTCTGCACAGGCAGCAACCCCGTCTCCCTCCCCCCCTGCCCCCCACACACTTCCTGCTCCCTGCTTTTCCCCTGTTTGGTGTCCCTGAAGCATACAGCCCACAACTCCCAGTCCCTGGGGCTGGGACTCCATCACAGACTCCCCTTGGCTGCTGACTTTCATGTGAGACGCAGAACCTCAGGCAGGCAGCAGACCCCTGATGAGTGCCCAAGAGGAGAAGAAGGCTGTGCCAGACCAGGGTAAGTATCCTGGATCCTGAGGATCCCAGCCCCTCCTGGAATTTTCTATGTACCTACTCTCGCCTTCCCACACTGCCTTCTTTTCGTCACTCTGACCTCAATAGCTTAGAAGCTCAAGAATTCTTGGCCAGCAACTCATTTAAAAGTCTTCTTATCTGGTCTGCACAGAGGGGGAGGAGTAGAATGGCTTGTGATGTTTCTTTGGGGGGAGCTGGAGATGGGAAAGCGTTCTAGGGCCTTGAGTTAAGCAGGTGGAGAATGCTGAGGGGAAAAAAGACTGCATTCTCCGCACAGGTCTTTGTAAGGGAACACTGTCCCACTGGCTAGACTTTGCTCTGAGGTTGTCTGGAGTGACCAAAGCCTGGAGGAGCACATGGCTTAAGGAAGCGGCTCTTTATTTAGGTTGTTTGAACATCAGGATCATGGGCGAGTGTGTGAAAATCGCCAAGGCCCTGTTTTCACTCCCAGAGTTTTGGTTCAACAGGTGTGGAGGCCCGGGCATCTGCATTCCATACAAGCTCCTCTGGGAATCCTGGGGCCAGCCAGGTTTGAGCATCCACCTGTGACCAGGTGGCCTGGGGTGAGTAGGGGGATAGATGTTCAACGCTATAGCATTTGAAGAGAAGGTCTGTGGGGTGGGACCAGAGGCTCCAGAGGGAAGGAGAAGCCTAAATGGCTTCTTGCAGGGTCAAGAGAACAAGCGAGCCCAGGAAGGTCGGTGGGCCCAGATGCAAGTAGGAGATTGAGCGCACACACAGTGGGGCCTTTCTGAACGTGAGGACAGAGCTGGTACTGAGGGGGCCCATCTCTGGTTGGGGAGGGCTGGGTGCCAAGGAGGAGGGTATAATCTGTGGGAGAAGTGAGGTGTGGCATTCTGCAGAACTGAATTCCAGTCCCGTATCTGGACTCACAGTGGGACTCTGCTTCTGTCTCTCAGTGACTTCACCTATAAAAGGCCGGAGAGTAAATACGTTGGGATTATGGGCCATACCGTCTCTGTTGCAATGACTCCACACTGCCTGCTGCCTTAGTGAAAAAGCAGCCACAGGAAATACATGCATGAGTGCACGTGGCTGTGTTCCAGGACTACTTTATGCACAAAATCAGATGGTGTGTCAGAGTTGGCTGACCCTTGGTGTATTTGGTTCCTTCCTACTCAAAATTCTTTGATCTATTGACAGAGCCAGCTGCCTGGGGGATTAGGAAGGGTCTAGTGCAGTGGTTGCCAAATTTTCGGATCTCACGGACCATCAGTGGTCCATGGACCACCGGTTGGCGACTTCTGCTCCTAGTGTATGCAACAGGGAAGATGGGAAGAAGCATATGAAGGTGTGAGTGATGGGGACTTGCAAGGAGACAGATAAGAAACATAAAACTGCAAGTAACAAAGTGATGACAAATCGTGATCAGTGCCAAGGTGCTGGGATAAACAGGGTTGAAGTGGGAAGTCCTCTCTGAGGAGGTGACCGAACCTCTAAGATGTGAAGGAGCGGCCATATGTAAATGTGTGCGCAGAAGGAGGGACATGCTAGGCAGCCATAACAGACTGTGCAAAGGCCCTGAGGCAGAAAAGGCCTTTATATCTTACTAAGGGCTTTCATATGCAGCATGTCCTATTCTGCCCTCCAGGACAGGGAGGTGGTGAGGAAAAATCACTATGGTAGGCTGAGTAGTGGCCTCCAAGACATCAGGTCCTATTTCCCAGAACTTGTGGATGTTGACAGCAAAAGAGACTCTGCAAGTGTGATTCAGTTAAGGATCTTGAGAAGGGACGATTATCCTGGAGCGTCCAGGTAGACCCTAAATGCTACCACCGGGGTCCTTATAAGAGAGAGAGAGACAGAGGGTGATTTGACATGGATGATGTTGAAGCAAGATGCTCTGCTGCTGACTTTGAAGATGGATGAAAGGGCCACAAGCCAAAGAATGCCTGGAAGGCAGCTCTAGAAGCTGGAAAGGGCAAGGAAGTGGGTTCTTTTCTCAGAGCCTCCAAAAGAAAACAGCTCTGCTGATGCCTTTATTTTGGGCCACTGAAACAGGTTGGACTACTGACCTCCAGGACTGTGTGAGAATAAATGTGTGTTGTTTTTAGCCCACCAAGTCTGTGGTAAGGCCTCACAGCTACCATCAGAAACTAATGGGATCAGGAAGCCAGGGTAATGGTAAGGTCATTCATTATGGTTGAGGCTGGAGATACGACGGTAAAGATCATGGAATAAGTATGAAAGCTGAGAGTGAGGGCATCCACAGGGCTCTGGGATTCATCTCAGACACCTAAACTGCCTCGTTCCTGAGGTCAGAGATATCACCTGTTGATATGGGCTGCATTGTACCTGCCCTCCCCCAGATTTATATGTAGAAGCCCTAACATCCGGTACCTCAGAATGTAACTGCATTCAAACGAGGCTATTAGGATGGGACCAAATTCAGAGTGACTGGTGTCATAAGAAGAGGAGATCAGGACATAGAGACACCCGGGGTGTGTGCACAGAAGGGTATGTAATACGGTTAAGATTTTGAGGAAAGAGGGCTATTTTGAGTTATTCAGGTGGGCCCTACATGCACTCACAAGGGTCCTAGGAAGAGGGAGGCAAGAAGGTCAAAAGAAGGAGGGAATAAGAGATGTGAGATAGAAGCAAGAAGTTGAACTAACGCTCCCAGCCGGTGTGATTCAGTGGTTGAGTGTCAACCCATGAACCAGCCGGTCACTGATTTGATTCCAGGTCAGGGCACATGCCCAGGTTGCAGGCTTGATCCCCAGTAGGGCGTGTGTGAGAGGCAGCCCATCAAGGACTCTCTGTCATCATGGATGTTTCTATCTTTCTCTCCTTCTCCCTTCCTCTCTCTGAAATCAATAAAAACATATTTTAAATAAAGAAACTGAACTAATGCACAAAAGGGGTTCTGAGCCACAGAAAGCAGGCCGCCTCTGGGCGCAAGGAAACAGTGTCTCCCCTGCAGCCTGCAGGAGGACCTGCCCTGCCGACACCTGGCTGGAGCCCTCGGAGACTGATTTTGTACTTCTGACTTTCAGAACTGTAAGATAATAAATGTGTTGTTTTAGCCTCCATGTTTGTGGCGATTTTTTTTCTATAGCAGCCACAGGAAACGAATACAGAATACAGAGATCTACTGCAGGAGTCGAATGGGATGACATCCGTAGCCTGGCGCCTGGAACCAAGACAACTCTTAGTAAGCGGTCGCTGTTATCATCACAGTCACCAGCGTTGTTTGCAGCATCAGCCAACCTTGTCTCTGCGGGACGCAGGAAAGGCTCTGCCACACAGAGTGACACTCCTGTCATCTCCTTTCCAATCAGAGCAAACCTCTGCAGTTGCTATGCCTTCACTTTATAAATTGCGTGGCCCTGACTTTTCATCTTTGTTATTTGTGGAGTCTTTCTGACGCTGGAGAGGAATTTATATAGTTTACTGTGGTTTAGAAAGCTCGTAATTCCAGAGATACAGGGAGTGAAGGGAAAGCAGCAAAAATTGATAGGAGACCCTCTCCAGTGCTAGTTTCTATAGCAATACTCACTGCAATCTCATTGTATTGGTGGGCACTGGAGCTAGGAAGATGGCAGAGGTCGGAGGGGGCCATGCTGGTTACTATAGTGACAGCTCTACTAGAAGTGCAGAGTGTGGTCAGGTTGCCCCTGGGGTGGTTCCTGCAGACAGCTTGGAGTCGGAGGACCCAAGGGGTGTGTTGTAGGTCAGTGCTTCTGGAACTTGGATGCGCACATGAATTGCCAAGGGATCTTTGCTAAAATGCAGATTCTGATTCGGTGGGTCCGGCGTGGGGACTAAGATTCTGCATTTCTAACAAGCTGCCAGGCAATGATGAAGCTGCCAGTCTAGGGACCACATTTTGAGTAACGACGTTGCAGTGAGTATTTTGACTCAAGCCAGAAACCAGGGAAGCTGAATTATATGATCCTGTTGAAGGGGGAGGAGAATGAGGCCAGAAGTGAGAGAGCTGCAAGCGGGCCTAGAGGCTTAGGAGACGACGGAATGGTGAAAGGAGCCTGTTTGTACCTGGGCCTCCTGGTTAAAGTTGGGCGCTATGTCTGATTGGCTGAGCCTTCGTTTACAGCCTGCACCAAGCTGCAAGGGAGGCGGGGACAGCAAGCGCCTGATTTCAGCTTTATCGTGAGACGTGGGTTCCGCCTCCCACCTGGATTCTATAGTCTTCCAACCACCTTATGAAACAGAACCTTTCAGTCTCCAGGAGTTCATTCGGAACCAAGCACCCATCCCATTGTCTGATAGACATTTTGTATTTGGCAGAGTGTTTAGCATCATTCTGGGCATGTAAATGCTTAAAAAAAAAAAGAGATACCTTGTGATGGTAAATTTTATGTATCAACTTGGCTAGGCCATAGCACCCAGATATGTGGTCCAATACTAGTCTGTTGGTTGCTATGAATGTATTTTTTTTATAGATAAGATTAACATTTGAATGGTGGACTCTCAGTAAAGTAGATTATCCTTCACAAGATGGGTGGGCCTGATGCAATCAGCTGGAGGCCTTAGGAAAAAGTCTGACATGTGAACAGGGAAATCTATCAGCAAACAGCCTTCAGTCATACACACATCCTGCTTGTGCTGTTTCTCTGGAGAACCCTGACGGATACACCTGCAGTGGGGGCCATGGGACTCAAGTGTTGGCAGTGACACAGCCTCCTCTTCCTGCACTGATTCTCCCCTTCAGCTTCGTTCACATGGGCCGGGGCAGGGAGGAAGCTTGGGGCAGGATCACACAGAGGACACCACCTCCCAACACCCCGAGTGTGCAGACACGCCACCTGGGAACTGTGAAACAGGGCATCATGGGACAGTCGATGCTTTTAGGAAAGAGGAAGCCACCTGGTACCAAAGGGAATGGTCCCTTACAGTGTGAAAGTCAGCCCCATCAATGCTTGATGATGCAAACTCCCTGCAAGTACCAAGGGGTCCTGGGTGAGGTGGTGATTTCTGCTAACAGTGCCAGCAGGTGCACGTGACTGACCGGGGAACCTTCCTTGGCTTTCTGGTCACACATTCCGACGAAGGTGACTTCGAGGGCTGGAGGGCTGTAGATAAAGTCTGAGGCACAAGCAGGGGCAGGCAGAGCAGTAACGACACACGAGTAACAATCATCTCCTCCCTGTCGGCAAACAGCTGTCACCACAGCTCCTACTCCCTCCTTTGGCCTTCTTGCTCCCCCACCCCCATTCCCTGGCTCCATCACTTGCTCCCCTAGTCCCATAACTCAGCCTCCACTTCCTCTGTACTTTCTCATTAGCATTTAAGTCTCTTATAATTTGAATATCAGAGGAGCAAAGCGATGGAGTGTAAGAATCCAGTCCTCCTGGAGTTGCAGTCTAGGTACTCCATCTAGTTCTTCACTTTAGGGGGCGAGGCAGGGGCACAGAATCATCTAGGGGACAAGTTAAAAGGCATATTCCTAGCTTCCTGCCCATTAGTTTCCTGCGGCTGCTGTAACCAACTACCATAAACGTGGTGGCTTTAAACAACAGAAACTGGAAATCTCACAGTGATGGAGGCCAGAAGTCCACAATCAAGGCACCAGCAGGATGCGCTCTCTCTGTAGGATCTAGGGAGAGCCCAGTTCCCTCTTTTAAGCATTCCCTGGCTTGAGGCTACATCACTCCAATCTCTGCCTGTGTTTGTATCATCTCTTCTTCTCTGTGTGCGTTAAATCTCTCTCTCTTATAAGGACACCTGTGATTGGATTTTGGGCTCACCCCGATAATCCAGGGTAGTCTCTCCATGTCCTTAATTGAATCATATCTGCAAAGACCCCTTTTCCTTGTAAAATAACATTTATAGATTGCAGGCGTTAGGACCGGAGGTCTTTAGAGGCCATGAGGCAGCTTGCTACACTTGGCATCTGCGTCTAGTCCATTCTC
>PVJC01026226.1:0-24259 GCA_004026665.1 Murina feae
CCGCACCCGCACCCGGCGCAAGTGGTCGTGCACCTGCCACTTTGCCCAGCCCAAGGGGAGGGCTGTGGTTAGTGCCCCTTTCGGAACCCATTGCCCCTCTGCCCTTAGGACACCCCACCTCTCAGGCTGTTTCCAAAAGCCCCTCCCGACAGGTCTTCTCGGAAGTCTCTCGAAGCTTTCAGGTCCTGGTGTGCTCCTCCCTGCTGCCATGTGTGAGGACAGAATGTAAAAGGTCTCCACACACTTGCCCTTTGCCCTTTTACGTTTTAAATCTTAAACAGTCTCTCTTTTGAGCAAATAGGTCTCCCACCCAAAAGGCAGTGGGAGCACATTTTCTTTCTGATAACTGTAAGCTCTCCTCAGCCTCTTTCCTTCCTGTTTTGTGGGAATCATTGCCCCCTTTTTGAATTGGGAAAGCTGCATCTTCATGTACCTTTGAACCGTAAACCTAAAAGTTCTATTATGAGCCGTGATATTTATTGTAATCTCATCATTACGTACCTCCTGGTGATGGGAATGTAAGAATTTAGTATGAAGGTTTTTTTGCAACTAATCATAAAATTCTGACAGTGAGATCCCTGGTGTGGGTCATTTTTGGAATGATCTTGAATTTGTGTCCGTTGTTTCATATATAATGGTTTCTGATGTCATAGGGACCGATTGGCAGGGTAGCTAAATGTCAAAGAGAACGCTCTGGTTACTGCGGCAACATCTCTGCTGTCATCGGTGTGTGGTTTCTGGGTTTCTGTCAGGTGCCAGTTCCCTTGTGAACCAGTAGAAGTGGTGATGGAGTTGGTATAAGACTGATGGGTGATGGTGGGGGGCTGGCCATGCCCAGGAATGCTGACCTGTCTGGATTGGTGAGCTGATTGTCCATTATTGGGAGTCAGTGACATGTGAATTGCCCCATCATCTGTTGTTAGAGCCAGAGTAGTTTCTTAGAATACTGCTGCCTTTTATAATGCGTAATAATTCCTGCTTTCTTCTTTTTCACAGCAGCTTTGTTTATTTTTATTTATTTATTTTGTTAATTCTCACCCAAGGATACTTTTCTATTGATCTTTAGAGAGTGGAAAAGAAGGGGAGACACACAGAGAGAGAAACATCGATGTGAGAAAGACACATCAATTGGTTGCCTCCTGCACACACCTGTGACCTGGGGCCAGGGATCGAGCCTGCAACCTAAATATGTGCCCCTGATCAGAATCAAACCAGAGACCCTTCAGTCCAAGAGCTGACACTCTTATCTACTGAGCCAAACTGGCTAGAACACACAGCTTTATTTAGATACTAGAGGCTCGGTGCATGAAATTTCGTGCACTGAGGGGGGAGGTGTTGGGCAGGAGGGTTCCCTCAACCTGGCCTGCACCCTCTCGCAGTCCGGGACCACTCAGGGATGTCCAACTGCCAGTTTAGGCCCAGAACCCCTTGCTCCTTACCACCCACCTGCAGTAAAAAGCCAGGCTGACAGCTGGCGAGCACAGCGGCAGTGGCAGAAGCCTCTCCTGCCTCCGAGGCAGCGCTAAGGGGCAGCAAGCCCAGCTTCTGGCTAAGCAGTGCTCCCCTTGTGGGAACGCACTGACCACCAGGGGGCAGCTTCTGCGTTGAGCATCTGCCCCCTGGTGATCAGTGTGCATCATATTGACCAGTTGTTTTGCCATTTGGTTAATTTGCATATTAGACTTTTATTAAATAAGATAATTCGCTTAGCATAAGAGTCACCCACTTGATATTCCTCTGTGTACAATAGTTTTTACTATATTCACAGAGGTTGTATACCATCACTGCAATCTAATTTTCATCACCTTGAAAAGAAACCCCAAACCCCTTCCAACTCTAGGCAGCCACTAATTTTTTCCTAAGATTTGCTTATTTTGGACATTTCATGTAAACGAAATTGTACAATATGTGACCTTTTGAGTCTGGCTTTTTCCACTGAGCATGTTTTCAGGATTTGTCCATATCCTAGCATGTGTCTGCCTCATTTTTTTTTTTTTATTGTTGCATAATACATTGTATGGGCACACAACATTTTACTTACCCACTGATCAGTTGAGGGGCACTTGGGTTGTTTCCACTCTTTGGCTGTTACGAATAATGCTGCTGTGAGCGTACATGTTCAGGTTTTGTGTGGACATGTGTTTTCATTTCTCTTGGATAGAAAGATACCTAGGAGTGGAATTGCTGGGCCACATGGTAACTCCGTTGAACATTTTGAGAAACTGCCAGACTGCTTTCCAGTGACTGCACCATTTTACATTCCCACCAGCAGTGTGAGAGGGTGGCAGTTGCTCCACATCCTCACCAGCACTTGGTGTTGTCCATCTTTTTTATTGTAGCCAACCTAGGGGGTGAGAAGTGGTACCATCATTGTGGTTTTGAGTTGCATTTCCCTGACGAATGGTGATGTTGCTCAGCTCTGCCTGTGCTCTTTGGGATGCTTTCTCTTTTTGAGATTCCAGGTTAAGGAGTTCCTCAAACTTCATGAGATTCTGACTGGGGTTGGTTGTTGTTGATTTCTGCTATCTAAGAAGCCAAGAGTAAAGTGAGGGCCAGGGTCAGTGTGAGAGGAATATTAAAAAGAGCAGCTGTTGGGTACAACTGTGCTGTGAGACCTTCTTGCTAAAACATCTGCCTTACTCTTCTCACTGAGATGCTGGCCTGTCTTTGGTTAAAGCTCTCTACACTGGGTGCATTTGAGTTCATCAACCGTCACCATGATCAGTTTGGGCAAAATGGGAGAGACACATGGTTGAATGGAAGGCAAATTGAAATTCTGACTCTTGTGATAATCCATGCAAAATGTTAGCCCATTTGTGGTTTAAGTTTTAATCTTATTAGCAAGTATCTTTGCCACCTGATACCCTTCCAGCAGCTGTGAAACCCCAAACTATATTGAATTCAGTGAGAATTGGATACATGAAATTGAAGGCCTCAGGTTAGGGTTGTGTATCTTTTAATAAAAGTTCTGTGCAGAACCACATTAGTGCGAATCAGCTGCTTCAGGTAACATCCAGGGCCAGGCTCAGCAGATGGGATATTTAAAATGCTTTGGCAGTTTTCACATTGAATACTTTGGTCACCAGCACCAAACTGGGAGCACTTCAGCTGCACTAAAGCCCACTTGCTTTGGTGCTGACCTCATCTGGTTGAGTGAGTTCATTACAGTTCTTGAGGATTGCCTTAGTGTTTGATTTACTGTGTAATTGGAAGTAGTTGAGTCCCCAAATCTGATAAATTTCACAAAACTGTTAGAGTGTCTTAAAATGAGAACTCATTTCACATTAAAATATCAGTGTGCTACAGCACCACTGTACTTTATTTTGCTTTAATTTCCAGGGTTTTACTTTGTAAATTAATCCAGTTGTCATAAAATCTGAAAAATCTGCCTATTTGGGGTGACTCTGTATAGATCGAGGTAAAATGCGCTAGTTAGTATGCATCCAGCTGCAAGTAACCATTTCAAAGTAGCTTAGAGAAAAGGGGACCCATCATCTCACCTTACAAGAAATTGAGAGGTGGCTTGGTCCCGATTGGCTCATTCAGGGGCCCATTGTTTTTCAGTCTTGCTGAGCTGCCATCCTTGGCATTTCCCAGCCTGTTTCTCTCCATGATATCTAGAGGACTGCTCCAGGCCCAGCACTGCCTGCAGATACTGCCACCACCAGGGGGAGAAAAGAGCCTCTCCAGCAGCCAGGGTATCTCCCAGCCGCACCCAGGAGACATGCACACATCCACTGGCCAGACTAAGTCACTCACCCCTAAACTGACAGCTCACCGGGGCTTGGGGCGCATGTTTGCATTGGAGCCATCAGGGGTTAGCAGCGCCAGGACAGGGTCTGGATCCTGCCAGTGTGGAAAAGTAGGAAATTGGTTGTTGGGTGGCTGCTAAACCTCAAAATCTACACCTGTTACTCCTATTTATTTTAGGCTCTTCTCTTCATCAAAAAATACAAGCAGCTGTACATGAAGAGAGCAGAGCAGGCATGCACGGGGTGTTCTGACTTGGGGTTAGCACTTTGGTTTATAACAAATTTATACCACATAAGTCTTTGAAAGATGCCTTACTTGAATATTCTGCCCATTTCATAAATAATGCAAGATATGCTTAGTGTAAATACAGTGGACTTGTTAGACCAGTGACTGTGCAGCATGGAGGCAAAAATAGGCCAAAAAAACATTAAAAAGCAGATGAAGCCCAGGTTAGGAACGACACCATGTGTACAGGTAGAAAAGGAGGCCTACTTGGCAAGGACGCACAAAATCTGTAGTCAGAAGAGAGACTGGAATTAAAGACAGTACAGAGATGGGGCTGGAGCGAGCTGCTAGTCCAGAGGGGATTTTGGTCTCATGATATTCAGCCGAATGAAGTTGAGCTTCATCTGAACTGGGACGTGGATGGAGAGAACTCTCACAGCTGACCCTGGCTGCACTGGGTGGGCACTGAGCTGCAGGTCTCCCTTCCTCTACTTCCTCTCAAGGATGATCACTGGAAAGTGACTCCTGCTTGTCTCCTGGTGGTTCCTCCATTTGTAACGAAGCTGTGTGTGCTTTCTTTCCAGCATGTGGACACGGGGAACTCTTACCTTTGTGGGTACCTGAAGATTAAAGGCCTTACTGAGGTAAGCACTTCACTCACACGCTTGTGCTCGGCAATCTCAGAGTGTGAATGGCAGGCAGTTTCGTCTCCGAGGCTTGATTCAGGTGCCCGGTTTCTAAGTGTTGTTACACTGTAGGTAGCATAAAGCATGCAGTTTTCATGTGTCCTGTTGGAAAGTATACAGACTCGCAAATCTTTAAAGTTTATAAATAAGTCACAATGTGACTAATACTGTTGATTTCATTTTTATCATTTTTGAGAAAGTAATATATAGTAAGAATATAAGCGCATAAGAATATAAGCTTTCTGAAATAAGCATCAATCCTTTGAGAGTTCTTTGAAGTTCAACCCCTTAGTTCACTGGAACAATGGAAAGTAGTCATCCATTTCCTAAGAGAAATTAGCTTTCATATAAATGTAGACTGTTGTGTTTTCTTTGAACCAATTTTGTAAACCTTGACACTCCTGGAAATATAGGAAGCAAGAAAGAGTGTCCCTTCTTTTCCCACTACTAAGGAAACAGGAAGAGGAAGGCCACCTCACTCCACAGTGAGGCCGGGGCTTGGCCCGGCTGCGTGTGCTGTGCCCTGCCCCGCTCTCACGGTCCCGATGCCACGGGGTTTGGAAATGCTGTGGAAAGGAGTTGGATGACATTCTCGTACTATCCCTTACTGGTCCCATGATGTTTAATTTCCCTTCAGTTTATTTATGTATAAAATAAAAATTAAAAATACCTGCTCTGCCTACTCAAGGAGCTTGTCCTAGTGAGGGGGAAGCAATGTAGCATAATCGGTAGATTATAATGGAATACGCTATAGAATACTAATAAGGCATGATGATCCCTTAGTCTCAAAACCATTGTTTGTCTCCTTGATGCCATCTGGTTCTCCTCTTCTGTATTAGAAATTTGGTTGAGCCCTAGCTGGTTTGGCTCAGTGGATAGAGTGTCAGCCTGTGGACTGAAGGGTGCTGGGATTGATTCTGGTCAGGGGCACCTGCCTGGGTTTCAGGCTCCATCCCCAGTGGGAGGCATGCGGGAGGCAGCCAATCAATGATTCTCTCTCATTGATGTTTCTCTCTCTTTCTCCCTCTCCCTTCCTCTCTGATGCCAATTTTAAAAATACTAAAAAGAAAGAAATTTGGTTGAACATTAGCTGGTGTGAGTGTCGGCCCTCCAGTCAAAGGGTCATGGGTTCGAACCTGTGTTGCAACTTCAATCTCCCGCCCTGGTCAGGTGCGTGCAGGAGGCAACTGATCTCTGTCTCTGTCTCTTCCTCTTCCTTCCCCTCCCTCTTGTCCACTCTCTAAAAATCAATGGAAAAAATATCCTCTGATGGGGATTAACAGAACAAACCAAAAAGAGATGTGGTTGAGAATTTCCTGTGAAGTGTGTTATTGAGGTGAAAAGGTATTCTCTTCATCCCCTTTGGATACGTATCCAGTCAAGCAGCGATAGGAAATGATAGGATAATGAAGGATGCTAACCTTTGAATCTGTGGTAGCAGAAAACATAGTAAACAGAGTATGTTCGACTCAGCCAAATTAATTGAGTGCAGAACATCAACATTTAACTTCAGAAGGAAACTGGGAACATTTGTAATGTAGAATATTTACTGCTGCTTCTAAAAATCAGTCATTTTAGTGATAGAAAGCTGCACAGAAATGCTAAGTAGCATTAACAATCCCCAGAAATGTACAGAAACGCAATGAACTCTCCCGGCAGGAACAATAACCCTAGTGAAGGCGTGAGCACTCACCGAGGACGGAGGACAGACGCTGCTGGCGTGGCCTCCCTTGGGGCTAGCCTAGGGCAACCCGGCTTTGTGTCTGGGACTTGGAGATCACCCCCCTGGGTGGTCCTTCTGCCTGCCTCGAGGGTGGTTGACTCAGAGATGGTGCTGGGATGGCATTCAGGCAGAGGTTTTTAAGTCACACTCCATTTCAGGATTCTCTGAATTCACCTTTTTTAAAAACATTTTTTAGTAACTTTACTGAGATATAGTTTATATACCATACACTTTACCCATTTAAAATGTACTATTCACTGGCTCTTACTATAGGCATGGTGTTGTGCAATGTCTTAATAACTTTAAAATTATAAATTTAATACATGGTCACTGTAGATAATTAGTAAAATGCAGAAAAGGGTGACAATTCCTAGAATATTTTATACGTGATTATGACATGCAGTTTCCATTTTTGTTTGCTTTTCCATTTATAGCTGTGACTAGAACTATTTAAATGGCTTGGTTTTTAGGTAGAGTCCTCCTTGTATTTACAATATGGAACTGTTAAATTGGCGGTAATTGCCTCTTTGCTAGCTCACGCTCACAAACAAGCACAGCTTTAAAGGTTGTGTATCTCTGGAAATGAAACCCCAGAATTGTGAAGAATGGGTGTCAAATAACATTCTCTCTGTAACTCTGACTCAGCAGTAGGGAGAGGGATCGTCCCTGGGGAGGCAGCTGGCAGGCAGCTGGCAGCTGGCACAAGCCAGGAGGAGCCACACTGGGAGAGTCACTCAGATACTTCACTCATTCACTAGACCAGGTTGAAAGGCTAGGAAGCTCCCACTGAGGTGGTGCTAAACTCACTGGGCAAAGGGGAAGAGGTCGCACTGACCACCCTCATAGAGACCGTGTGACAGTGCCAGTCCGTGTACTTACCAGGGAGGCACATGCAAGTTCTGGAGTTTCCCTTTGACTTACTGGCTAGTTAAATGATGATTCCCCAGAAGGCAGGTCTCATGGAAAGCCAGACCTATCAGCAGACAGTGTGTGATGAGCCTGGAATCTGGGAGCAGGGTCAGCTGTAGAACTTCACTTGTCTGGCGACCACCCACCCACCACAAGAAGCAGGCACCTGCTTGGAGGCCTGGGTTGGTGCTGGCTCTGCTGCTCTGGCTCTGTTTCCTGAGTCCTGCTTTCCTTCTGCTGACAGTTGTTCTTGGGCTCTATGAATTGCCACCAGTTTGGCTGTATTCAGGTGCTGCGTTTCCTGTTCCTGCCTAAGAGATATTTTTGGTAACTTCTGTATATATTGTCATCCACTATGTATTTTATTTACTTCTATGAGTTTTGAGGTACCTTATAGTCCTGGTATACTGCCTAAAGTGTTTTAGGGAGAAGTCATTGCAGAATCATTCCTTAGGAAGATGTGATTTGAACCATATGAACATTTTCTGCATTAAGTAGGACCACTTTATCATTTTTTTTCTGTCTCTTTTAAGGAAGTTTTAAAAAATATATTAAAGTTTGACACTCAGAAAATTACAGTTATGAGTATGCAAAACACAGTTTATTCTTTTTTTAAAATATGTTTTAATGATTTTTAGAGGGAGAGAGAGAGAGAAACATTGATGTGAGAGAGAAACATTGATCAGCTGCCTCCTGTACATACCACAACTGGGGATCGAACCCACAACCCAGGTATGTCTTAATAACTTTATTAAGTTATTAAGACTTAATAACTGGGAATAAACCAACGACCTTTCAGTGCATGGGACAACAATCAACCAACTGAGCCAGCCAGCAAGGGTTCAGAATTTATTCTTTTTTTTTTTTAATATATATTTTATTGATTTTTTACAGAGAGGAAGGGAGAGGGATAGTTAGTAACATCGATCAGCTACCTCTAGCACACTCCCCACAGGGGGTGAGCCCACAACCAAGGTACATGCCCTTGACTGGAATTGAACCTGGGACCCTTGAGTCCGCAGGCTGACGCTCTATCCACTGAGCCAAACCAGTCAGGGCCAGAATTTATTCTTTATTATTATTTACTAGGGGCATGGTGCACGAAATTTGTGCCCTGGGGGTTGGGGTCCTCAGCTCAGCCTGCCCCCTCTCTCCTATTGGGAGCCCTCAGGCGGTGTCCTACTGACAGCTTAGGCCCGATCCCTGCTCCCCTTGGGGAGTGGGCCCAAGCCGCAGTCTGGCCTCCCTTTGTGGGAGGCGACCAGGCTAATCAGGGGAAGCCACCACCCCCATCACCCCGCTGCTGCATCCACTGCCAGTCACCACAGCCACCAAGGTGTTTTCATCAACATGGACTCCAGTCCCTTCACCATGAAAAAATAACAAGTTTCTTTAGGCATTTTCAAAATGTGTCTTTCATAGGATATGACATTTCTTTCTTTTTCTTTTATCCTCACCTGAGGATATGTTTACATTGATTTTTAAAGAATGTGGAAGAGAAGGAAAAAACAGAGAGAAACATGAAAGTGAGAGGAACACTTTGATTGGTTGCCTCCTGCATATGCCCTGACCTGAGCCTCGGCCAGGGAGGAGCCTGCAACCTAGGTACATGCCCTAGGTCAGAATTGAACCCAGACCTTGCAGTCAGCAGGTTGAGGCATTATGCACTGAGCCAAACCGGTTAGGGCAGGATATGACATTTCTTAGCCCTCTAGCAGTAGACCTTCATTTTTTTTCTCCAGGAGTATGATGGAAAAATCCTAGATCGCCTTTTTGGATTCTTATTACCCAAGTTACTAAGAATATTACCAGTGGCGTACAGGGAGCTTAGCCAATGAGTGGTAAGAAAAGTGTTTCTTCTGTAGTTCACTCCGATCACTGGCTCCACCCCTGCCCCTCCAATCCCAGCTCCACCCCTGCCCAGGCCTATAACCTCTGGCTGAGGATGCAGACCTTGGCAGGGGATGCACAGACGCCTGAGATCACTGGCTCTGCCCCTGCCCAGGCCTGCAGTCTCTGCCTGAGGCAGAAGACCCCCAAGCCCCTCTGATCGCCGGCTTCACAGAGCCCAGGCCCCTGCGATCACCAGCTCTGATCCTGCCCCCTGCCATCACTGGCTCTGCCCTTGCCCCACTGGCAGCCTCTGGCCAAGACTGCAGGGGACCCCCAGGCCCCTGCTTTGCCAGCTCCACTGGAGCCCAGTCCCCTGTGATCATAGGCTCCACCCCTGCCCCTCCAATCACTGGTTCTGTGGAGCCCAGGCCCCTGCAATTTCCAGCCTTGCCTTGCCTAGGCCTGAGGTCTCTGGCCCAGGCCTCATGCCTGGGTAGGGCACCTTCATAACCCTCCAATCACCGACTCTGCCCCTGCCCCCTCCGTTCACCGGCTCCACCCTTGCCCATGCCTGAGTTCTCTGGCAAAGGCCTCTGACCTGACCTGGGTAGGGGACCCCCAGCTTCCTCTGACCACCTGTTCCACCCCTTGGGCCGCCCTCCCATCCTCCCCCATCACCTGCCTAGCTAACAGGCCTGACTACTTCAGTGGTTGAGCTGAGCCAGACTAGGTGTCGCCATCTTGTGGCTATGGGGGAAGCCATCTTTGTGACTGAGTGACACCTAATTTACATATTCCTCTTTTATTAGATAGGATTATATAGCTTAATATAAAATCTCAAGTCAGATTCTCCTTAGTATTATTTCCTAAATCAGATTAGTGTAATTTAGGTTATACCTTTAAAATGAGGTTTCCATTTATTCCATTTTCTTTCTTCACTCTGTTTATATAAATACTAGGAGCCCGGTGCACAAAAATTTGTGCACTTGGGAGGTCCCTCAGCTTGGCCTGTGCCCTCTCGAAGTCTGGGACCCCTCTGGGGATGTCCACCTGCTGGCGTGCCTGGTCAGCCTGGGTGAGGGGCTGATGGCTGTTTGCAGGCTGGCCAAGCCCCCCAATGGGATCCTTCACCCCATTGGGGTGTGGCCAGCCTGGGTGCGGGCCTGAGGGCCATTTTCAGACTTTCAGGCTGCCCATAGTCCCTTCAGATTTTGGGTCCCTACTGGGGTACCTGGCCAGCCTGGGTGACGGGCTGAGGGGCGTTTTCAGGCTTTCAGGCTGCCCACAGCTCCCATTTACTCAATGTCCCAGCAAGGCTGGCTGGCTGGAAGCAGATTTCTGGGGTTTATTTATCTTCTATAATTGATACACTGTTCCTTTAAAACAAGGCCTAGGCAGGTAATCCTGTCTGCTTCAGCTCGTGGCTTCTAAAATTGAAAAATGTTGCCGTAGTAGACTCTAGGCAGGACTTCTGTTTGCTTGGGCTCTGAGGCTTTTATAATTGAGACAGTGTTGCAAATATGTTGTTACCATGAGCAGAGAGAAGCCCAGCTGACCGGGCGGCAAACAGTTTTACTCCTGCTGCAATGGAAGCTGCCTGTTTATGTAGCTCCGTGAGTGCCGGCCTCCATTTTGACTGGGTTAATTTGCATACAGCCTCTCTGATTGGCTGGTGGGCATGGCTTAGGTGTCACAAAGAAACAGTCAATTTCAATATTATGCTTTTATTAGATTAGATCTGTTTGGAGAACCCAGAAGCATGGTTGGGTAAGGGAGTTGTGGTTTGGGGATGTTAAATTTCTGCTTTTTGGAAGTTTACTGCTGAGAACAGAAGGCAGTGCTGTGCCGTGCAGTAGGCGGCAGCCGTGGCAGCGTGGTGGCGATGCCGTCTCCTGGCCGCCACTGGTCTGTGGGCAGCATCTCTCAGGAAGGTCCTGCGCTGCGTGGCAAGTCGAGTGGGAGAAGAGGCCAAGCCATCAGAGCAAACTTACTTTAACTCTGTATAGGTGTTAGATACAGAAGAAGAAAACAGGACCTCTATTCCCAGGAAGGGCTGTGAACTGGTTTGCAGAGCTCCGTCACCACCAGGCTCCTGAGAAGCAGTGGGCAGCAGACTGGGCGGAGGTGTGGTTGGGTGGGTGGGTTTTTTACAGATGCAGAGAAATGGTGGACTTTTTACTGTGTCACTTTTTCTTCCATTGATTTGGTGCCTCCTTATTAGCCAATGAATACATAGCAGTAAAATGAGCAAGAGTATGCTAAGCACTTGGGCAGGGACACCACTTACTTATTTTTTCTAGCAGAATTGTTTTCTGGTTGTGATTTTCCACTGCAGACCTAATTTACATATATTTCCTAGTATAAATCATCTTTGTTTATATGATGATAGAATTAAATGTATCTAGTATATCAAGGTATTCTACAAAAAAAATCACCCCTAGAAAATTGAAGAATTGGCATAAAAGGGACAAACACTGAGCCAGTGTGAGAACCAGTAGGCGAGGTTTCAGCTTGAGGGAGACAGCTGTGAAGGCTCTAATTTTGGAGGCTCTTTGGGGTGTTTTCCTTGGAAAGTGCAATCTACTTAGTTATATCTTCTTTGTCTGCTGGAGTATTCAGAACTTACTTGTGAGAATCGTCCAGATTCCCTTTTGAGCAATCAACACGTAAGTGAAGTCACAGAAGGGCTCTCTGCTCTGGCAAAGCCCGAAGCCCGGGGCTCCCCGCCTCGGCCCCTCTATTCCGGTGTCCATAGCATCAGCAGACCGCCCCCGAACTCTGCTTATTGTTGGTTAGCAGTGGGATCATTTTTTTGAAAGTATGAGGAAGAAGTGAAATTGGGGTTAATTTTCCTTTGTAAAGGTTAAAACTCCTGTTTGACATCTTGTTTTTGATGTTTGGGTTTTGACCATAGGAGTATCCAACCCTTACGACCTTCTTTGAAGGAGAAATAATCAGCCAAAAACACCCTTTCTTAACTCGAAAGTGGGATGCGGATGAAGATGTTGATCGGAAACATTGGGTAAGTCTCTGATTGCCCTGGGCCACCAAGGAGAGCCCAGGAACGTGGCGCTCAGGGCCTGATCACGTCTTCCTGTCCACAGTTCCTTTCTCACCTGCTGTCCTTGCGGGGAATCCTGTGAAATGTACATCCCTCTCTCTCGGGATGAAGTGGAGATGCCGTTCCTGGACAGCTGCCCCTCCCCTTGGCCACACACAGGGGCCTCTTCTCACCCAGCTCCTAAAAGACCGGCACAGTCTCTAGCCTGCAGGTGCTGCTGGAGACCGCCTCCCCCGTAACCCCCAGCCGTCCACTGTGGGCACGTGCGTTTTCTCTCTCTCTCTCTCTCTCTCTCTCTCTCTCTCTCTCTCTCTCTCTATATATATATATATATATATATATATATATATATATATATATAGTTTTATTGATTTTAGAGAGGAAGGGAGAGAGAGATAGAAACATCAATGATGAGAGAGAATCATGGATCAGCTGCCTCCTGCACAACCCCTACTGAGGATGGAGCCCGCATCCCAGGCATATATGCCTTTGACCAGAGTCGAAACCAGGGCTCTTCAGTCCACAGGCTGAATCAGCCTCTGAGCCAAGCCAGCCCGGGCAGCATCTCTCTTCAGCAGCAGTGAGCAGCGTGGAGTTCCTGTCCTCCAGTCTTCCCTTCGGTTGTCACACACATCCATTTCTCAGACTATTGTCATAGCCTTTTGGCTTAGTTGACCATGGCAACGACAAATTTTGGGTTAACACTGAGCAAGTCGATTGTATTCACCCTCTAAGCCAACCAGAAATGACTGCTTGTGTTGGTAAGGAAGATTCTAAGACTCGCTCCTAAGTCTGGCCCAGCAGGCCTTGCGGAAGACTCCTACTGCAAACCCTCATCCGGGTTAGTCATTCGTTTCTCTATAATATGAGAAAATGAAGAAGATTTGAGTGTCCAGAAGGTTGGGGGCCAGTGGTGCCAGTGTCACAAAGCAGTGCTGGAGGGCTCTTTGTGTACGACATTCCAGCTTGTGAGGTGGCCCCTTCCTCTCCTGGGCAGCCCAGTGACAGAGTTCTTCCTTGTCATGAACCACAGTTTGTCTCCCATTCAGCTTTGTTTTCCATCTCAGATTGGTTCTGCAAAAAGCAAGATCTTTGGGGCCCAAGGAAGCCTTAGTTTTAGGCTGGATTGGTTGCACATTAATACCTGGAAAGCAGCTATTGTTCCCCATTGCCTTCCCATTAGGACCCTGGAAAGCATCTGGGACTCCAGCCTCTGTCAGGCTAGCTTGGAACATTTTGGGTGAAAGAGGGTTGGAGAAGGCCACCCTGGCACTGGTGTGCTAGCATGGGAAGATGATGGTGGGACCTGTAGGCTGCAGCCCACAGCATTTTCCATGGCTTTCCCAGCCCACAAGAGCTCTCAGGTCCTGCAGAGCAGTCCCAGGGGCCTAGTTTGTGCCTTTGTTTGTCAGGAATTTATAGTATCTGATAAACTTCACCTCTCATATCCCTTCTCCATTGTGAACTGGAATCGGAAACATTGTATTGCAGCCCTGGCCGGTTTGGCTCAGTGGATAGAGCATCGGCCTGCGGACTGAAAGGTCCCAGGTTCGATTCCAGTCAAGGGCATGTACCTTGGTTGCAGGCACATCCCCAGTAGGAGGTGTGCAGGAGGCAGTTTATCGATGTTTCTCTCTCATCAATGTTTCTAACTATCTAACCCTTCCTCTCTGTAAAAAAATCAATAAAATATATTTTTTTTAAAAAGAAACCTTGTATTGCACATTTAGATTTTCCTGAGCGGTATTTTAAGCTGGAATTACAATGGGACTACCAAGTCACAGTTCCATATACTTTACCTGTGTAACAAACTGTGACTTAATATTTCTATATCTTCATTTTTTAAGATGTTTTCTTGTAGAATCTATACATTTTGTTTTTAAAATATTTGAAAAAATGGAAAAGAAAAAGAAAAAAAATTGTCTGTAATGACAATACCTAAAGCTAAAAAAGGTATAAACCTTTTCCTGAATCTCATTTGAATATCTATACTTTTTTTTACAAAATGAGATCATAAGATACAGTTTTGTAACCTATTTTAGTCTCTTTTTTTTAAACTTAACCACACACTGCCCTTTCCAGTCTTACACACGCGTCGGCCGGCCCTCTGTTGGTTGCCTGCCTGCCTCAGGCTTGCAGAGATCTTTCCACTGCTTCCGGCTTTGTCTGCAGTGACGTGTTCTGGGAACAGGCTCCTGGGCTGTGTGTTTCCATCCTGCCGCTTCCGCAGGCCGAGATCCAGAGGCCAGGCCTGATCCCTGATGAGTGCAGCGACCAAAGACGCCTCTCCCAGGGCTCAGTCACCGCCGCTGCTCTTGCCGGTGCCACTCCCTGCTGTGGGGCCCTTGAGAAGGCGATCCACCTGCCAGCAGGCAGCCCTGGCCCCAGCCTCCTCTTACCCTAGTCTCTTCCTCTTGTGTTTGCTTTCAGGGCAAGTTCCTGGCTTTCTATCAGTATGCGAAATCCTTTAATTCCGACGACTTTGATTATGAAGAGCTGAAGAATGGGGATTATGTCTTCATGCGGTGGAAGGTGAGCCCCTGCAGGCGGCGTTCCGGCTGCGCGGCTCCTGTAGGGGACCCCCCTCTGCTCCCGTGTCCAGTGCTTGTTACAGTTTTGCTTCTTGCCCGGGTCTCTGTGCGCTCATGTGAAGCAGGCACAGCTCCGAGGCACAGTGTTCACTGCGGACACCGCACGGGTTCGCTCTGGCTAGCTCTGGTGCAGTGTAGCAGTGAATTCACCCTGACACTGGTGTTCATGTCCTCTCCCTCCCTTCTCCCCCAGAAACCCCTGGGGTCCTCCAAGTTGAATCAGCCTTAGTGTTCTGTGGGTTCAGGGAGAGCCTAATGCTCTTTAAACTTAGTCATTTTCCATCCCCTCTTCTCAGCCTTGGGCTGGCATGCCATGTCAGTGATGGCTCCATCACCATGGCTTGTGCAGGGCTCAGCAGCACAGTTCAGCTCCACTGGTTCCCTCCAGTTCAGGAAATGAGGGACCAGGAATGGAATTCAGGTTTTCCACTCACCAGCCCAAGAACTCTGCCGGAAAGGGGGGCAGGGGGGAACTCCGTGGATTGGCTTTGGGCAGCGAAGTCACGTGTGCTCCCTGCTTTGGTAGCATGATAACTGCGGGGTTACGGCCATAGGACAGCAAAATCGTGGAGCAAGTTTGTAAGTCACTTTGCGAACATACACCTCCCTGCAAGCCCTACTCCCCAGTCTAGAGGAAACAGCTGTTTTACCGTGAAGTTTTGCCGGCTTTCACGTGCACAAAGGCTAAGGAGAGGAGTCATTCCTTAGTCTTTACTTTGTGCAGTTAATAGTTTTGGGGGGTGGAGATCATTACCTTTCAGGAGAGTTGCCATGTACTGAGCCCTGCCCTCGTAAGCTTGCCATCTACTGGAGATAAGCCATCTAAATAACACATTAAAAGAAGTATCTTGTAAGGTTCTAATTTTAAAGTTAATTTTTAAAACGGCAATTTCAGAGCTTGAGGAAAGATCAAAAAAGCAATGGTTGTGCTTTCTGCAAAGAATTTCTCAGGGTGACTCACCAGTGACTTTTATACCTCCCTGGGCCCTGACCTCTGACCTTGTCTCCCTGGGAAAATTGGTAATAGGATGCAGCCTTTCCACTCTTGGCTCCAACCAGAGATAAAAGCTTGCCTTTTGCAGTGCCTGACCAAGAACAGGAACGTTGTGGCTGCTTTTGATGAGGTGTGGAGCTTTTGAAAGGGGTATTACAAGGGCTACTGAAGACTGAGCTGCCCTCAGAGTGATCCCCAGGCCGGTAGAAATGACCCACTGTTGTAGAGACGATCAGGAACTAGTGACAGTCCTTGCTCCGCAGGTCGTCCTGCCTGTGGGCTCTGAAAGGTAGGTAATTAGATAGGTATTGATTCATTTACGAGGTGTGTGGACCCTGGCACCTTCTCGTGGTGCTGATCCTCGTGAGCTCCAGACACAGCTCTCTGTATGAGTAAGTAGGATGCTCAGACGGCCTGCCACTGCTGTTCACAAGGAGGGAGGAAGCACACCTCCGGGCTGGACCCTGCGATGGGGGAGCCTTCCAGCCACCTGATGGCCGATAGGAGGCCCCGGGCGGGGAGGAGGGTGCTGTTGCTGACCTTCCCCGTCTGCGTGCAGGAACAGTTCCTGGTCCCAGACCACACGATCAAAGACATCAGCGGTGCTTCCTTTGCTGGGTTCTACTACATCTGCTTCCAGAAGTCGGCAGCCTCCATAGAGGGCTACTATTACCATCGGAGCTCAGAATGGTAAGCAGGCCCCGAGGCCCCCGGTTCTCACTGGGCTCACCGAGTCACAAAGGAAACCTGTGCCGGTGTCCCCGTGGATGCCACACTGTGTGGGCGCTCACACTGGCGCTCATCCCCATGCACAGAGCCGAGTGGAAGGGACGGAAACAGAGCACGAGGTGAAAGCGCTGGCTGCCGAGTGCGTGCCGGCACGGCTCTGTGTCCGGCAGTGTTCATCTCAGTCTTGCTGGGTCTGTACTTATCCCTCCCAAATTCAGTCAGCAGCTAAAATGCCAGGTCCAGCTGCAGACTGGATTGTGCTGTCAGCAGCCTTGTTAATTTTGTTGTCACATTCCTGGTCACAGGAATTTGCAGGTCCCTGTGCACTTCATTTTAGCCTGGTAACCAAAGGGCCTGTGGGAGGTGACAGTCCTGCCCTGTGTTTGGTTCAAGGTAAACGACCCAGTGCCATTGCAAGTGCTCGTTTTGACACCTTTTTGAGGACTCTCCTGCCTCCTTGCTGCTTTGTAAGCATCTTGTTATACCTGAAGGGTGAACCATTTCATAAAATACCTGATTTCTCAGAATGAACGACCTATTTCCTTTCAAAGTCTTCACACTTTGGTGACTTACGAGTGACCCTGGGTTGACTCAACTATCTATTTCAGTGCCCTTGGGTTCAGGCAGTCCCAGTCTCCTCTGAGAGCCACAATTATTAGGATTTCAATAAATTGTTCTCAAAAGGAGTTTTTAAAAATTTTCATTATTCTTTTTGAAATAATAGCTTTATTGATATATAAATCATAAAGCACACAGTGCAGTGAGTGGCCTTTAGTATATTAACAGAGTTGTACAACCATCACCACCATCAATTTTAGAACATTTTTATCACCACAGGAAGAAACCCTGTGCTCCCTCAGCTATCACTTCAACGCCCCACGCCATCCCAGCCCCGGGCAACCACTGACCTGCTTTCTGTTTCTGCAGGCTTGCCCCTTCTCGGCATTTTATAGAAGTGGAGTCAGACACTGTGTGGCCTTTGTGCCTGGCTCCTTTCACTTAGCGTAACGTCCTGGAGGTTCCGCCACTTTGTAGCGTGTATTAGTACTTCATATGTGTTGCTGAGTGGTTTTTCATTGTAAGGATATAAACCACATTTGTATGTCTGTTCATCCCTTGATACACACTTGTGCTGTTTTCACCTTTTGGCCCCGGTGACTAATTCTGCTCTGAACAGGATGCACAAGTATCTGTTTGAGTTCTTGCTTTCAATTCCTTTGGGCACACACCTAGGAGGAGAGTTGCTGGATCATTTGGTAATTTTATTTTTAACTTTCTGAGGAGCCACCAAAAAGCAGCTATGCCATTTTGCACAGCAGCTACACCATTTTGCATTTTCCATCAGCAATGCGTGCGGGTCACAATTTTTCTACTTTCTCCATATCCTCAGCAATACTTGTTATGATGGCTTGCGATTATAGTACCCTCTGGTGGCCAATGCATAAGCCTTTCTTGATGATTTTCTGGGTAAGAAATAAACTGCTTCTTGCTGTCTCCTCCTCTCTCCTGTGTGAAACAAGTCAGGGGAGAGCTAGCACCCCACCAGCACTCTAATCGCCCCAAGGGGCATCACCATGTGTGGGTGGTCCTGGCCTCTTTCTCCTTCACCTGCTGCCCTCCAGGAGCACCTGCGCACAGGGAAACACAGTTGCCACGGAGGAGCTCTCTGATGCTCTCAGTGTCCAACAGCCATGCCTGGGGGGTGAGAGACCGAAAGTAAACGGGAAGTTTGCTTTGCCTGCTCTCTGGGTTCCGGGGAGTGGAGTGTGCCTGTGCTCCCAGAAGCTCTGAGGACATCATAGCCTGGCCTTCCAGAAGGAGCTGAGGTGGTGGACATCCACGAAGGGCAGGATGAGCGGCAGGGAGAGGGGCAGGGCTCGTCTGTTTTCCCTGAAAGCTACGCAGCCTCTCCTTTTCTAAGACCCACCAGCATTGCTTCATGATTAGAGCGGGAGGCCTGAATGTCTCATTCATGCGTAACTCGGGAGGAACAGTAACGAAATAGAAGTGAATCGCGCATGGCCCACCTGAAGTCTGGGGTGGAGTTGCGTCCCATGCGGGTGTGTGGCGTGCTGGGTGCTCGGCTGGGTGTGGACACGTCCTTGTTCAGTGGTCAGGACACTGAGACTGCTGCTCCGTTTGTCTCCCTGCAGGTACCAGTCGCTCAACCTAACGCACGTTCCTGAACACAGCGCACCCATCTATGAATTCCGGTGACAGCAACCAAATAAAACTGAGCTTGGCAAAAAAGAACTTTGCCAAGAAAATTGTGTGCTTGCCGGAACCAGGAGAACATGTGCCCGTTTCTTCATGGGCGACACGTCAGACAGCATGGATGTCCGCCCTCGGGGCAGGCCGGCCGCAGGCAGGGTGTTGGCTCCATTCTCCTCCCTCTCTGGGGCAGTTTGCTCTTAACCTGTTCTTAAGCTACTTTATATGCACTTTCCTTCCTGCACAGCTAACTTCTGTGTCACTGAAATGCCCATCTTCTCTCCATCCCTGCCTCCAGCCAAGTAGGTCAGCCCCGTCACCCTCAGCCTTGGTGCTCAGTGGTCCTCACCAAGACCCCGCCCCCAGTTGCTTAGTCTGGGTGCTCAAAGAAAGGCAGAGCCCAGCACGGGGTGCTGTCTGAGCTCCAAGCAGGGAGGGTGCGAGCTGCAGGGAGGGTGCGAGCTGCAGGGAGGGTGCGAGCTGCAGCGGCATCCGCCAGAGAAACGCGCCCGAGTCCCCTGTGCTGCCCGGCCGCATGAGGTCTACACCAAGCTGGTCACGGCTGGCAGGCACCCTGGGCCTGCCATCAGGGGTCACTCAGTGTAAGGCTTCCAGGTCCGTGGCAGGAACAGATACCAGTCCTGCTTACTCAGCACATTTGCTCCAAACTTTTGAACTTGAGGGCAATACTAAACTTTTTTAAAAAGTTTTTTTTATTGCAAAATTATTTTTATGATCCCTTTAACAAGGACCTTATGGTAAAGGCACAATTATTCAGAATTACATTTTATTGTTTTCACATTGAAAACAGCAAATGTTGACGTAGTAATTTTTATACCTATATCTATATGTAAATGTATATTTAATCAACCAGCAGTTTGAAACTGGTTGTCCTGGTACAAAAGTTTTTCAGCATTGCGTAAAGTATAATGCTAAGTGTGAGGGCTGTTTGGGGGGCCAGTTTAGCATTTGTAGCTCCTCCTCTTGCTATTCGGAACAGCAGTGCTTCATGGTGATCTCTCTCATCCACAGAAGGGCCTCATTCTCCTAACAGAGCAACTGAAATGTTGGGACGGGGAGGGGAAGGGACAGGAACATGCTCAAGTAACTCGAGGCTCACGTGCCAAAGTAAGTGTGTGTGTGTGTGTGTGTGTGTGTGTTTTGTTTTGTTTTTGTTTCATGTTTTAAAAGCTCAGTAGGTTGGCATCAGTTGCAGCCATAGCTGTGGGCAGGGCTTTGGGGGGATTGGCACCTCCCGGTGGTTTACAAGAGCGCAGGCTCCCACTGCGCACTGTGGGAGGAACAGAGTGCGCTGCCAGGCGCGCATCCCGGGCCATGAGGACTCAGGGCCCACGTGAATTCTGGGAGTCGTACTCGAGCAGCTTTCCTTTTAATGACATGTGGACTACTGGTTACTGAGAGTGCGTGTCAGGGGAAGCCTTCAGGGAGAAGTGTGTGGGCAGCAGCAGCCTGGGACACCTGGGATGTACCGGCCAAGGCTTTGTGCAGAGGCTAGGGCTATGGAGCCCTAAAAAGTTGCCTCAGTGACTTCAGTGGAGAAATGAATTGTGTCTGTTCTCAGAGATGAGTTAGAAATGTTTTCTTGATTTTAAAACTCTGGCAACAAATATGTGGGTCTGGGTCAAACCCAGCTGATGGACAGTGATGAGGCCTCAGTTTAGCTGGCCAGCATCCCTGAGTGTGAAGGAGGGACAGGCAGCTTCCCATGTCACATCTGCTCTCCCCACAGCATGCTCCGAAGCATCACCTGCATTTTCCAAGCTCCTTGAAGGGTACAGGCCTCATTCAGGGCGCTGGGAGGTGAGGCCACTCTGTAGCTGTCAGGGCCTCCGCGTGAGGCCCGTGGGTTGGTGGGTTGGTTGCACAGCCAGGGAAGGACATTTGCAAACACTGATGGTACTCAGCTAGCCAGGTGGGTTCTATGTAGGGTTTCTTTCTTCCTTTTTTAGCCACATAATGAAGTGCACCGGTTGTTTTGGGGAAAATGAAGAAGAGATACCTTAGATCTTTCGGGCACATCTGTGATGAAGATTTGTCCGCATAAAACCTGCCCACTGAGGACAAGAAAGGAATTGTTTTCTGCCTCCTCTCAGTAACCCCTGTTGCCATCACATGGACTTCTTTTCTCTCGCTCATTCCCGAAGGCACTTTGGGGCTTATCTCCATCTGCAGTTATTTCTGGAGCCTTTTCAGTGGTTTCGTGCCTCTGGTATAATGTGCAATATTTTTGTTGACACTTGTATTCGTCATTCAGAAGTTAGTGCAGATTGCAGATTTCCCACATCTTCCTCTGCCCCAAGCAAGCCTGCCGAGAGGCGTTCATTGCACTGCTCAGAAAGTGTCCCTCCTGTGGTCCTGGCCTATCTCTCTGTTGTGCTGGAATTATTCTCCCGCCCTTCCCAGCTCCTCGGCTGCAGCCTAGAAGCTCCTCGCACTGCCGGGCCGGAGCTGGTGTCCGTCGGGAGCGGCACTGTTGCTAGTGTGGAATTACAAACTCCAGGGGCTTTCAATGTCATCTGCTTCCAGAAACAGGGAATTTCTAGTCTCTTTAAGGCCTTGAATTGATATTTTCCTCATAAAATAGTCTGATAAGCTAATTTTTAAAAAGAAATGCCATTAAGTATGTTGCATTGTGGTTTAAAATAACTAATAAGTTCTGAAAAAGAAAAATATTTCATTTTGAGTTATGTTTTTAAAAATTAGATGTGAATGGGTGCAAAGTACAAATATTTTGTCTTTTTAGGGAGGATGTGTGGAAAAGGTTTGAGGGTTTGGGATGGGAGAAGTATTTTGCAGAGCTATCAATGTCAAATAATTTTTTAAAAAAATAATAAAGGTATTTAAGCAGTGAGTTTGTCTTATTTCTAAATCAAAACAGTTTTGTTAAAGACACCAGTCCTCTGTGGGCCTGTGGCTCTGGAGGTTTCTGTGCCATCAAAGACCCCAGACATTATGAGGGCTGAGGCCACCTGGGGCACTGATGCAGTGTCTGCTTCCTCCTCGTCCGACGCCAGGCGCTCAGCACTTGCGTTTGCAATGCCATCTTGTTCATTCCTGCGTGCTTCCTTGCATGTGTGTAGGATTTATACTTCTGTTTAACAGAGAATAGGCAAATGGAGCTGTCGGCTCACCAGCTGCTCCGCAGCCTGGCATGCACTGTGGGTGGGAGCAGGCTAGGGCCCACCCCCCTCACGCCTTCCCCTCCGAGGGGGAATGTCCAGAGCACCTGGGCTCCCAGAAGGCCGCTCCCGGAGCCAGGAGTGGGCGGCAGGTCCTGGCCCTGACTGACGGACAGGCCATGCTGACGAACGTGGACCCCCTAGGCCGCCTTGCTCCAGTGCCGGCTCTCGGTACCACCCGCCAGGCAGCGTCAAGACAGGATGGAAACATCATCGGAGCTTCGGAGGAAATGTTTATAGTGTTTAAAGGATTTAAATGTTAAGCAGGAATTTACATTAATATCAGGGTGAAAGTCCCATGTATGTAAAATATCTGATCTCATGTTGTTGGGACAATAATAATAAACTCTTCCCAAGATGTAGTGTCAAGAAAGGAACAGACCTTTCTTGGTTGAAGACACCATTTATCAGTCGTTTTGTAGAGTGAAAAGGCCATGGGACGCCTGGGTCCTCCAGGGCTGCCTCCGTCGGAGCGTGGCCTGTGCATCAGCTGAAGGCTGCACCCGTGATGGATGCACCTGGGGCGGGAGGTGGAAGGAGTACCCTCTGCCTGGGTCTGCGTTGTTGAGCAGTCAGTGCTTTTCCTAAAAGCACTTTGTAAATATAAAAATGCTCCACATGTAAAATGCAGTTCTTGCTGAATAATGCTGAGGCTTGCTGCCTGCAGTGTGCCACTCTAGGCATTGGGATGATGCGCCACGCCCTCCTACAGTCTGGAATCGACTGGAAATGGGCATATGCTGATCCCCAAAGCTAACAAACCCCTCTTTCATATCTTAGTTCTTAGATCCCAATTTTTAACCTTTGGCTTGCTTTGCTTCTGAGCCATCCATAGGAACAGTAGGAAATGTGTAGAGTTGTTCATTGTGAAACCAAATGCAAGACAGAACAAAGGTGAAGTGATAAACATCTGCCGCCTTGGTCTTCATTGGCTTAGCTGCGCCAGAGGAGGAAGGCATGGTGTCACCCTCCTGAGACCCGCAGCTGGCTTTGACATGGGAAAAGTGCCTGGGAATTAGATTGTAATATGCAAGCTCTTCCCTCCAGGCTCTCCTTCCAAAACACCTGAAGATGGAAGTTTCCCGTTTGTATATAACAGGAAAATCATGGAAGGCTTGTCCTCTGTGGAGAAGCGTTTGCCGAGTGCAGGTTGGTTTCTTCCCTCTGGCTTTGGGGCTTGCCTCCTCATTCACTGCATTAGTCGTTGCTCAACAACCCCCCCTCCACACCTCCCAACTGCCACTGAGTGGAGGGGAGCGGCTCAAGTTTGGCTGCACACTGGAGTCACCTGAGAGCTTTATGAACACTGCTGAAGTTTGATCTCAATCCCGGAGTGCCTTAAAGTTCCCAGGGGAAACAATGACAGGAAGTCTGAGTGGGTGAGCAAGCCTCCCACCGGAATAAGAGAAAGGCTTTCAGGCCCCGAGTGTGGTTCCCACAGGGCAGAGGCAGTGCAGGTTTTCAATAGCATGACATCAAAATAGCAAAATACCAGCCGTGGTTCTTGGTTAGTGTGCAGATGGAGCCAGTAAAAACCCACCCCATGCGGAACTTCAAGCCCTTGGGAAGTAAGAAGGGGCAATGCTATCCTTACACGTGTCCATGCTTATGTTCACCAGGACTTTTTCTTTTATTTAGCAAACTAGGGGCCCGGTGCACAAAAATTTGTGCACTCGGGGTGGAGGGAGTCCCTCAGCCCGGCCTGTGCCCTCTCACAGTCTGGGACCCCTCAGTGGATATCCTATTATGGCCCCAGTCTGCCAGGCGCCTTCTGTGTGTGTGTGTGTCACCACTGGGGACCTGCCCCCAGCCGCATCTGAGGCTCAGAGCAGTCCTCCTGTGTGTGTCTACCTGCTGGGGGCCTGCCCCTAGGCACACCGTGGAGGCTTGGAGCAGGCACCCCCTCTATGATGATCTCTCAGACTCTTGCCCTCTCCTGCATGTTATTCTCTTTTTTGAGCTGTGGCCAGGGCTGGGTGCTGCCTGCCTCCCAAACTTGCCTACTGCCCATCTTCCTCCAGCCACCAGAAAGCAGGGAAAACCCCGCCTCGTGGTCAGGCCAGCCTTTTCCTGCTCCCTGATCCCCAGAAGGGACCTGGGGAGCCGCCAAGCAGGACTCCAGCCCCCAAGAGCTTGCTTTCCTGGTCCCCAGTGGCCCCCAAAGGGCCTGGGGAGCCGCCAAGCAGGCCACCGACTCTTTCCCACTCACCGGTCCCCTGCTGCCTTCCTTTCCCACTTCCCGGTGCCGCCAAGGGGTCTGGGGAGCTGCCAAGCAGGCCCCTGGCCCCTGCAGCCTTGCTTTCCCGCTCCCCGGTGCCCCGCAAAGGGCCTGGGCAGCTGCCAA
>PVJC01026227.1:0-24151 GCA_004026665.1 Murina feae
ACAGAACTGTGGACAAAGGTAGAAGAACCCCAGCCTTTTTCTTCTCCTTTTCTCCAATCTCTTGCCAGTGCTCTCCCATTAGCATGCTGTAGCATGAACAACTTGAAGGCAAAGGGCATGAGACTCTAGGTGATTTATTCAGCCCATACCCTATGGCCAGAGGTCTCCCAAAAGGTACAGAATGAATGCAGAGGGACAAATGGGGGACATCTGCCTTCAAAATTCATTATTCAGCCCAGTTGTGTAATATAAGAATCTACAGTAGAAATAAAAACATAGGCATAACTTATGTCCAGATGATGTGGAAATCAATTAATAGGAATAAAAGTAAAGTGCACAATTCCTTATACTAGATAAACACTATAAAAATATCTGGAAATTGAGTTGGACTGATCCATATCATTTCTTGGAGACAAACCTGCCTCGGCCATGATTAGCTTCTGTTCTCCTTACTAAAATAGAGAATTCTTCTCATGTTTTGGCACTGAGGTTTCAAAATGGACCAAATGCTTTAAATCCATTTGGAGTGATTTTGCCACCCTCCAGGGCACATTTGGCACTCTAGAGACATTTTTTTTTCTTTGTCATAATTTGAGAACAGGACTGGTGTGCTTCTTGTATGTCAAGGGTAAAAGACCAGAGATGCTATTATATGTTCTACAATAAAAAGAATAATCCCCCATAAAGTTATCTGGCCCAAAATGTCAGTAATGTATAGAAACCTGTTTTAAAAGCAATGTTATATGTGATTTAAGAAAGTGAGAATTTGAAAAAAGAAGATAAATAAGTCAGAGATGTGGTATGCCAAAAGCTAAGAATATTTTAAAAACTGATATTTTGGTATTCTAATAGCAAATATATTTTACCTGAGATAATTTTTTCTGAAACATGAAATAAAAGTAGTCCCTGAGATTAAAGTTACTGTCTTAGAATGTTCAGATGATTATTTTGAAGCCAGGCCTTAATCTTTTAGAATTCTCACTGATTAAGTTCACTTATATATGAGAATTTTCAGATAACTGATAACAATGTACAATATCACCCTAATTTCTCTTCATTGAATAATGACATTAAAATTATTAAAAGTTAGAGTGTTCCAATTTGAGGTAATGGTCACAGATGAAGCTTCTTTACTGACACTCTTGAGGACATTAATGTTTTCACATATCTACAAGCTCCTATAGCAGGGGATGAGGGGGTGGAAGGAAAAAGTAAAATTAACTCATAACAATAAAAGTCAATTTCCCTCTTTCCTCTCCACTGAATATGCACAATGATCCCAGTAGGTAAGTACTAATATTATGATCATGTTACATGTATGAAAATTAATGCTCAGAGAGGTTAAATACCATGCCTAAGGTCAATTATCTGGTCAGTGTATAAGTTGGAGATATGGGTAGTAATGAAATTATTCAAGCAAGAATGGAAAAAAAAGACATTTGGATAAATTGACACTTTAAGTCACTTTTACCTGAGGTTGTCAACAAGTGGAGAACTAAGTAGGAAATCCAATTTTGGAAGTAAAGGTCTGATCTCTTTGTAGGAAAAGGCAAGTGAGGTCTTTAGGATATCTGTAGCCAGTGACTAAGATATAAACAAACTATTAGGTAAGTAAAATGAGGTTGTCAGCCTCAAAAGTAAGCAACAATCTAGTCCTTTGACCATAGAAGCCTGAATGTTTCATCACGTCTCAATCAATTTCCTGCCTAGCAGCATCATACTCCTGACCCTGTCAATGAGGTAGAAGCTGAGCCAATAGGCTTCTTTTCTTAACTGTAACTTGTTGCTAAATGATGAAACCATGTTTTGCATCTTGAATGAAATAGTAAATTGATGATAAGTTTGCTAAGTGGCCTCATACACATTGAAAAGGGAAGAATGCATTACACTGTCAAATTGATGAGGTATCACTAAAATCATTCACACCCTCACAGAGAGGTGAGAGAAGAGTGGCTGAGAATGGATTGTGCTTATTGGAGTCAATTATTTTTAAGAGGCTACCTCCTGATTACAATGAAGGAACTAAAAGGTTTGATTTCTTGGCATCAATTGGAACAGAAAGGAGGGAACTAAATATTGTATTAATTCCAATCTTAATAATGCTTAAGTAAGGAACATTTCTATTTAATAGCTTTAAAAGTGAAAAAAGAATCTCCAATAATGTGATATAAAATCTGTCAAAAGAGGCTAAGCAGTTCCTAAACTGGTGGGCAGTGTCACGAGGCCATAGCAGTTGATCATTATCATAAACATTAGGCTTTTATTGAGATCCTACGCACTGGAGGATTAATTTTGAGCAGGAAGAGAGACATATCCTGTGATATGGGAAATGGAACAGAGGGTGAATGCAAATGCTGGTAAGTTTATAAAGGTGAAGAAGAGGTAAGATAAGGAAAGTTCACTTGGACTTTTTTTTCTGTAATATTAGGAATTCATCTGCTGAATAGTTGTGGTGATTAATTTTATATGTCAACTTGATTGGGCTAAGGGATTCCCAGATTGGTGGTAAAACATTATTTCTGAGTGTGTCTCTGAGGGTGTTTCCAGAAGAGATTAGTATTGGAATTAAAAGACTGAGTAAGAATATCATACACCAATGTTGGTGGGCATCATCCAAATTATTGAGGTTCTAAACAGAGCAAAAAGACAGGGGAAGAGTCAATTTGTTCTCTATCTGGCTGGCTATCTATCTTCTCCTACCTTCTTATATTTGCACTTTTAGTTCTCAACTCCCATGGTTCCTAGGCCTTATGACTTGGACTGAATTACACAATCAGCTCCTCTGGTAATCCAGCCTGCAGATGGCAGATTGTAGGATTTCTTGGCCTCCATAACCTAATTATTCCTATAATTGGTTAAAACTTGAAGAACTTGACCTCTGAACTCTAATTGCCCATATTTGAGTCCCCTTTTGCTACTTACAAGCTATGTGAAATTAGATAAGTCTCTCTCTCTCTCTCTCTCTCTCTCTCTCTCTCTCTCTCTCTCTCTCTCTCGGTTCTGTTCCTCTGGAGAATCCCAAGTAAAACAGTAGGCTTCAAATAGAGCAAAGGCTTGAGCTAAGTGGCAGAAATTTTAGGACATCTGCTGTGGGAGATGGAAGAGGGAGACAATAGGATACATGAAGACCTGGTGACTTAGAGGCAAGGCTGTATATACTAAGTGTACTTTCTAGTGTAAAGGAACAATATGTGAAATTATTCTTTTCTTAAATCCCAGAGTATAAATAAGCTAAAAATTAGAATAAAGCCAAGTATAATACTTTTTGTAAAAACTGACTTAATGGAGGTCAAATTAAGGGATAACTGAAGATACATAGTAGTAATGTCTTATTCTTAGTGATACAAAGTACATCTTGAAAGTGGAGCTGTGTCAAAGATCTTGGCCATAAATACAGGCCAAGTTTCATGAAATTCTGCCAATACTCTGTCTAAGCATATTCAAAGAGACCATAATATAATAACATTTAGTCTTTGAAGAGAAGGAATCAGAAGTGGTTAGGATTTTCTGTTAAAAAGCCTCTAATTTGCATGTGTGCCTTCACTTATCCCATAGTTTCACAACCCCTAAGAAAAAGGAATGTGGTCTTTCTGCTTCGATGACCAGACCTTGCTGCAAAGGAATTATATGTTCTACTCAATTTGTGCTTAATAATTGTATTCCTGTTCAAACATTTTCTCCTTCGGGCATTTCCTCCACCACACAGGTAGATACCAATCCAATTCTTATGCAGACAGGATCAGAGCCCAATAAGCTGAGCAAAGCATGCCTTTAATGAGGATGATTCTAAACCCATTGAAAAGACCATGGGAAAATTGGACTGGGCTGTCATTTCACTCCTTTTCCTGTCTCTTACCCATCACTGCAGCATCTCGGGTGTGAGTCATAAATGTGGTGGCCAAAATGCCTTCTGAGTGGCTCATTAGGGCAATAGTATATACATAGTAATTAAGGACCATAGTCTTTGGAGTCACACAGATCTGGGTTCAAATCTCAACACCAAAATTTACTGCCTATTTGACCTTAGGGAAGTGAATTCCAATTAATACTCCAGGTTTCTATTTTTTATCTCAAAATTGGGGGCAAATAAGAAGATCAAACTCACAATATTGTTGGGAGGATTACAAAAAATAATACATGTAAAGCCTCAACCTGGAACCTGGCACATAGTGGTACTCCATAATTTGCAGTTAAATAAAAATAAGTCAGCACTTCCTTTTGCTTCAAAGAGAAACGTAACTCATCCTTTGCCTTTTCAGGCTCCCATGGTAAGCATGAAAACCCTTTCAAAATGGACTACTGTGTTGAAGAACTTGACTCTGGTCTCTGATTGCCCATATTTGAATCCCTTTTTTTCTACTTAAAAGCTATGTGAAATTAGGTAAGTTACCTTTCTAAGCCCCAGTTTTCTCATCTGCAAAACAGGAATTGAATGAAATCATATATGTAAAACAGTGATTTGCATATAGTAAACTCTAAAAATGTAGGCAATTGATACTATTTTTAATATTTTTATTGGTTTCAGAGAGGAAGGGAGAGGGAGGGAGAGATAGAAATATTAACGAGGAGAATCATTGATTGGCTGCCTCCCGCATACCCCACACTGGGGATTGATCCCACAACCAGAGCATATGCCCTAGCCTGGAATTGAATTGTGACCTCCTGGTTTATAGGTCAATGCTTGCCCAATGAGCCACATTAGCTGGACAGCAATTGATACTATTGAGTAGGCTCACACTTTGCAGCAATTGATATAATTGAGTAGGCTCACTCATAGCTGAAGATAAGATGAAGATAACATTTTTCAGAGGCAGCCTGACAAAAATGGAATTCTAGGTTTCCTAACAATATTGCCCAAAGCTCTATAATATACTTGATTCCATGGTTGCAGCCACACTCATACCACTATGGTTGTTTGGTTTCTTAAGCAGGGACTTTATAACTCCTTGGGGAATGAAAAAATAGTTCAGCTCCACTGGGCTTCTAGGAAGTGTAACCCTTCCTCAATAGTGGTTCTCATAGTTCAGGTGAAGGCAATTAGAAAATAGCATCTAAAGAAAAAGCTTTCCCTGAGAAAATAAATCTGTCCTCTCAGTCCCCATCAGTTTGCTTTCTGATTTATAACAATCTTTTCTAGAAGATCATTATAATTGTCCTTTCTGAAATATTTGGTGTGCAATTTCCCACAGGACCTTAGTATTATAATTGTTTCATTTCAGGATAATTCACCTAATGCATTAGGTGCTCTCAGGAATGGGTTTTCTATTTCTGAAAACCTCTTATCATTTTTAGGTTAAATGAATACCATTAGACAACATATGACTGCAATGTGCTAATGACATCCAAGTTGTCTAAAAGTTGATACAACCCTTAAATACTTAACTCATTTCCCTACAAGTCTTTCATAGTGCAAACAAAATCTATCCAAAACAAAACTGAAAAATGATGCTTTTGCCACAGAATATAAAAAATAGAAACATAGCTCTAAAGTACAAATTTCTCAAGTAGTAAAATAAAAGACTTGAATGGTAATATTTCAAAACTATTCTGGTACTAAAGGCCTTTTTATGATCTGCACACTGTATAGAAACAAAAAATTCAGATTAAAATAATGCTGTTAAGGGAAGGAATCAAACAACCTAATCCAAGGCTGCTATCCCTAACTAATAAAATGGTTTCATCTTAGAAAGTTGCATATAAATCAATGCTTATTTAAAAATTCTAGTTTGGAAAGGCCTTACAAAGTAATATTGCAGTGAATCCATGAGTAAAATTAATGATGAATTCCATTTATATCTTTTATACATTAAAATGCTCAAATAGTAAAACTTAAAGTGGGATTTACTTATAACCTAAGTGACCCTAGAACAGTAGCTAAATTCTGTATGCAATTTTTATTCCAAGATGGGTATTATTGCACTAAAGTGGTACAATGGAATATTAATGCACAATAAACTGAAAGACAAGCCATAAGCTTTTTATTCTTGGAATCATAGAATGAAGGTGTATATATGGCAAATAGACTCCTTTATATGAGATTATACTCCCTATTCCATTGGTTATCCCTTAAAATTCAATTGATATCAAAGGAAAAGTCTGCCAGCTACTGAAGCATTTTGTGTTGCTGGCAAAACTTGTATATAAGCTAGCATTACCTACCAACCACCTGGAAACTTCTAATGACAGATTAGTATTTTCTATGGTCCTGGTGGTCTGATCACAATAATTGCAACTTGATAGCCTTTGTCTATTAAAGAACTCTCCTGAAGTGGGTTCAGTGAAAGAATAATAGCAAAAACAGATGAACTTTCATAGGGGGGAGGTACTTTATAATTGCAAGAACACTTTTATTTGCCTAAAATAGGAATGAGATAGGGCTCCTCAGAGTCTGATATTCTAATATCTAATGTGCAGTGCGAACCTCCAGGGCAATGGATGGCAAGCAGCTGTTTCTCAGATAGTTTTTACTCTCAGGACCTTTCCTATGGGAACATTTAATATGAGTAACATATTTGGAACTGCTGCTCTAAAGACAATTTAACAATAATGAGAATAAGTAGCATTTATCAGGCTCCATGGATAGAGCCTAATATGACACTCAGAAGCTAGTCTGGAAGCACAGTGCAAGATGGGTCACATTACATAGTTTGGAACAGTGGCTGAAAACTGTACATGACAATGGCTGAATAGGTTAAAGATGACCTCATAAGTTAAAAGAGATCAACTGAAGGACTTGTATGCATGCATATAAGCATAATCAATGGACACAAGACACTGGGGGGTTGGGGAGGAGGGGGGGAAGGTCAAGGAGAAAAAATGGAGACTTATTTAACACTCTTTGTAATACTTTAAGCAATAAAACAAAATTAAAAAAATAAGTTAAAAGACTCACCCAGAGTTCAATCTTCATCTTCATTTTTAATGATACTAATAAAGATCAGCTTCATTGATCCCTTGCTATGTTTCAGGCACTATGGTCAATCACTCTTGAAGAGAGCCCTGTAATTTCCATCCTATCATTCTCTCTATTTTACACTCATTTGTTCTAATAATCCAGCATGTGTTAGAAGTGGGGTTGAAATTCAGGTTTGTTTCACAATTAGTTCAATATTTTTTCCATTACACTACAACTCTTTCTCATGAACACACTGGTGAAGATAAATTCTAAAGGATCTACAGAATACCATGTTATACTATAGATAATTACACCCAGAAGAAGACACCAAGAGAAAATAATATATATGAATGGATTCTCACAGCTCAGAACTTAAAGTACAGAAAAATATAATTAGCAACTGAAATGTTTTTAACCTGAAGTAGCCTACAAGCAAATTTTATGTGGTGGTAATTGCCTTGATAAAATAATGAATCTATTGCTCCTCAACATTTTAAAATTTCCATTATGGTAAAACAGCACTCAAGAGACAGACCTTATTATGCAACACATTCTGTGAAAGCCATTTACTAGTAAGACAAACATGCCTTTCACAGAGATGTGTAACACATAGTATTTTCCAGTTCTGAGAAGCATTCTTTTGTGCATTAAGAGATGCTGGGTGGCTATAATTATTTAATATGTCACTGCACTTCGGTTCTAAAGCAGCAGCATTGCAGTCTTGGATAAGCTTGTATTGGATACCTACTATGTGCCAGGAAGAAGACATGGGTCTTGCACTCTGTGGAGAGATAAAACCATTTAATCTTAGGCAAGCAGTGAAAAGACCTAAAATGAAGGGGTTCAGTGCTAAGAAATTAAAATGGGTGAACTGCTTCCAAGAGGGTCTCAGGGTAGGAGTGTTGACAATAGATCTGGGAAGACAAAAGCTGAAGTTGTATTTGAGCAAGACTTTTAACAGTTCTGCCCTTGACCAACTTTGCATTTACAGGGATGACCTGCATTGTCCACAGTAAAAGAGAAGTGAAAAGGCCCCAAGTTTTTTTTAAAGGCCCAGAAATGAATATACTCAATAAACCAGGTCTTCTATTTATAGAAAAACAGATTGCAATGCATATTTATGCAACTACCATTTTACAGCCAACAAGGGAATTACCATAGCAGTGTCTTATGTGTCTAGTATACCAATTACTCTAGAATAATAATTATTTTTATTTTTTATTGATCTAGAGAGGGAGAAAGGAAAAGAGAGAGACAGAAAGACATCAATGTGAGAGAGACACATCTATTGGTTGTCTCCCGCATGCACTTCAAACAGGGATCAAACCTGAAACCTAGGTATGTGCCCTGACAGCGAATCAAACCTGTGACCTTCCAGTGCATGGGATGATTCTTAACCAACTGAGCCACACCAGCCAGGGATATACTAAATTATTTTGTAAATAAAAATATAAATAAATTTAAGTTTAGTCACATTTTAAGCAATAGTTCAATTCACCAACTTAGGTGATACCCCGGATAAGGAGTAAATATATCACAAGATTGATTTAAATCATTTACAGTTCAAAATTCAAATAAAATATTTAAAAATACCTACTGGATTGCCAAGTTCTGCCTAACCTAAACTCTCTGTGCCTCAGTTACCTGAGATAGAAAATGGAAATAGTTAAATTAATGAATTTATATAGAGATTACAGAAGCTTGACATATTTGGTCTTGGCTAGTTTGATCATAAATGATTACAGTTGAGTACTCAATGTTTTTTTATCCCCATCTCTACACTAGCCCACACCTAAGCTTTACTCTTCTTAAAGTTATCCCAGAATTAAGTTCATCAGTTTCAACAAGAGACTGGAAAAGGAGAAACCCATGGTCATCACCATATGACCATGAAGTCCCTCTAGCTTTTGAACATTAAACTGCCCAGCTGTAGGCAGCAAAAAAAAAAACAAAAAACAAAAACTTGAAAAATATGAAATCAGGCTTTGTCAATATCTATTAGTCCAATTTCAATTCAAACTGTCCATAAGTTGTTAGGAAACCTAGCAAAAATTTGAGTGTTATTTTAAACCATTCTGAGATAGAGAATGGTTCAAAATAAGAAGATAATTCAGTGCCCATTCAATCATTTTTTTTTATTGCACAGACCCAAGGAAGGAATGGACTTTGTCCAAAGTTACATAACTCACCATGTAACTTACTATCATTACTATGATAAAGAAATAAAAGCAAAGCTAAAAAACAAAAACCAGATAAACTGAAATTACTTTTGAAAAAAAAATAAGCCAAAATATATTAAATTAGCTGAGAGGCAAATTTCACTACTCTTTGATAATCCTTTAGAATATTATTTTCTCTGCATTTAATGAGTTTAATTTTTGTATGCCACTTAATATATTATGAAAGGCTTCGCAAAATCCCCTTTTTCCTGATCTCATGTATTTTTCATTACAAAGGAACCAAGAGGATAAGGAAAAATGGTGGTATGTTTTAGGGTTGTTTTAAGGACTCAGAGGAAAGCAGCTAGCCAAGTGGAGTCAATGTTAGTTGAGTCTCAATGGCTAGATTTAATGTTCTAAGCTCTTGAATTCTGATTTAGATAGTAAAATATGCCAAAGCAAATACTATGGAAAGCTTTCACCTTTGCTTTTCATCAACTCTGATGAAAATATAGAGTGGACTGACAGAGCGGAAGCTTTCTGAAAAGACTGTAATGAAAATATCTTCCTACATAAGGTTATACTTGATCCTGGGCCCTTGACACAAACTTACATTACTTATCATATATGAGAGACTTGACTCTTAAGCTCCTAGGAGGCAGGAGCTCTGTTATACTGCTGCATATCTCCCATAATAGATATAAGGAAAAGCAAAGTAAGTACTCATTAAATGACTGTGGAATGACTATTTGAACAGAGGCCTCAGTTTTCTTATAACAAATCACAGTACTGAGTTCCTTTGGAAAGTTTATAGTTCAGATAATTTAAAAAGCTTTTGGAGGGGTGAAGGAAAGATTGGAAGTATAATGAAGACTTTGGATTAAGTTGAAACTATTAATAGCCAAGGAAGGTAGACATTGGTTGTGATTAAACATAAGCATTTTGACTGGCTCTTGAAAAAAAGGGGTAATTTTCAGACCATATCTTTCTTATTTGCATAGTTATTATACAGTCAAGTGTTTCTTAATAATGCAATTTATCTCCTCATGGGACATGTGGCAGTGTCTGAAGACATTATTTTTGTTGTCACAAATTGGGGGTGGGCAGGGGTGTATATAGAGTCCAGGGATCCTGCTCAACATCCCATAATGTACAGGATGGTCCCAGAGAACAAAGAACTATCTGACCCCAAAGGTAAATAGTGCCAAGATTAAGAAATCCTGGTGTAGTTCATCACAGGACCTGGAATTAATTGAAGGAAAAAATAGTTATGTCAACTAATTTTTAGAGTAAGAAAGAAAAATTAACAAATATGCCCACTGGGTTTTAGTTCTCCCTTATGTTTCCAATATTAATTTGGTATTACTTTTAGTCCAATGTTATTTGTTATCAAGTATTGGAATGTGTTTGTTTATTTGTTTAGATATTCTATATAGAAAAAAAATAGGCAACAACACACAGAGATGATAAACACCACCACTTGGAGCACTCTAAGGAGCAGAGGTTCATTTCTAATTTTCCGAGTGTCCGCTTTCTGCTGTCAGCAGGAAAGGAGAAAAAATTTAGACTGTGTTAAATCTGTCTTCCCCCTACTTAACAGAAATATTTCTCCTGCTCAAATCCCTTTCTCATGGCCAGCGAATAGATGAGAAAAGGATGACAGGTTATCAAATGGTTTCACAAGCTGTAGGAATATATAGTCTCCTTGGTTCGTTACCATTTTCCACTATTGAGAACTCAATCTACAATTTAAGGTACAGGATATTGTTTAACCACAGATTTAATTAAACACAATAAGAGGGAAAAGTAGCATTTGATAGGCTAATAAAAAATTAAATGCTATTAGGGATCGGTGCATGAATATAGTGTTTTATACAATGTCATTTTCCTGTCTTGGTAAAAAGTATACAGGGCAAGAAGGGTCTATCAGCTGTAGCTTCCGGTCTTAGAAATTTTTAGCAGCCTAACACAATCTTAATTAAGGGCTGATCTAAGCACAAGGCTTTATTCAAAACTAATATCTTCCAAAACCCTCTGGACCAACTTACATTATGAAAAAAGTTAATTAATTTAATTTTTATATTATCACTGTGAAAACACAAAGCTTCTTTCCTCTCTTGAGCCATCAGGGAATAATATTTTTACCTTAGACAAGGGGACACCTCATTCAGCAAACTTTCATCCAATTTTGCATGAGAAGCTAACATTTCCATGGGAACCAATTTGTAAATACTAGATTAATACTTAGCTTAGTTACATAGACTCTATATCATATTGTCAGTTCAACAATTCTTCACCATAAAACTGTGTATTTGTACTTTTGAAATACTAGTTCTTTGATTCAACAAGAAACCTTCATTGCTAGACAAGGAATCAATTTCCATAGTCTAGTAAGAGTGTACATGTTTATTGAGTTGGCAGAAAACTTGCTTTATTGGAAACTCACATCATGCATTCCTTTATTGCAGCATATTAATACAACTCCAAAGAATGCTAGTTTTACAATGCTGAACTCAAGAGGCACTTTACATGTAATTTGAATTCCCAGTGGTCCAATATTTTTAGGTGGTTAGAAAATATTGAGCAAGTTTAACTACATTAAAAAAACAAATAACAAAAGAATAATTTATGCTTGGCAAATACTTAAACAATAGATGCATTATGGAAAAGAAAAATCAATAACATCTTCAACAAAGATCTATTGCTAAAGAAATAATAGGCAATATGTGATTCCTCATCAATCCATCTATCAAAGGTCGCTCTCATGAAGCCAATTCAATGACTTATGCCTGTTATTTACAAGGATGTAGGAAGTGGAGAGACATATGCTCTATATAGTCATGTGCTTTTTAATGACAGGGATAGGTTATGAGAAATGTGTCATTAGGACATTTCATCATCATGCGAACATCATAGAATCCACTTATCACTTAGGCAAACCTAGATAGTATATATAACTATATAACTATATAAAACTATATATATATATATATCATAGCCTATTGCTCCTAGGCTTCAAGCTTATAAAGTGTGTTAATGTGCAAAACAACCCAAGATCAAATCAAGCACAAGAGAACATGATGCAATTAAGAGACGAGGTAAACACGAGCTATATGAGGCTGCTGCTGGTGTAACATGATATACTATTTTGTAGCAAACTTTTTAATAAGTAGAAAGAGTAACATTTAAAATAATAAAATGTATAGTACAGTAAATACATAAACCAGTAACATAGCTGTTTATTATGATTATCAAGTATTATATACCATATATAATTATATGTGCTATACTTTTATATAATTGGTAGCTCAGTAGGTTTGTTTATACCAGTATCACCACAAACACATGAGTAATGTGTTGTGCTATGATTCTAGGATGTCTCAATCACTATGCCATAGGAATTTTAATATAATCTTATGAGATTACCATCATGTTATGGGAATGTTATGCAGCACAGACTAATGAAATAAATTGGGCTATAAAGTCTAGATGTTATAAGGAATAGGTGGGGAAAATGTGTGTATAGTTGTGAGTATGCAAACTTGTATTCTTGTATTATTATTTATTAATTATTGTATTATTTTCCATACAAAGAACTGTAAACCTATTCTTGCCATACCCTATATATGAGAGGCTTGCATTAAATTCGTAACTCCTCACTGCATTCTGCTTTACTGATCTATCCCTACTTTCTACAGGTCAGTTCTTCCTTGGCTTCCTGAGCACCACATTCTCCTGGTTTTCCTTCTTTCACTCCTGAGGAGCACTTCCCTACACCACCTTAAAATATTGGCGTGCCTCAGGGCTTGCCTCTCTACCCACTCTTTCTTCTTAGGTTCTCATGGTTCCTCGATAGGCTGAAAAGTGTTAAATATCTGCCACCAGCCTATAACTCATTCCTGAGCAATTTGAAGGCTAGGCCATGTAGTATCTAACATGTAGTCAAAGTTACTTCATGAGTATTAAAAGAATAAGTGAATGAAATATAAACTGGATTTATGGAATTTCAGTGGTAGAACTGTGGAAGAGAGTTAAGTTGTCCTAGACAAGCCCATCATAGAGCATTTGGAATCACCATGGCTAATCAACTGACCACAAATGTATGAGTGAGCTCAGGCAAGATCAGTAATACCCAGTGTAAAGGAGTAGAATGTATAGACCATTGCTGCAGAATACTTGGTCCTGTCAAAAATTTCCATGAAGATATTTGGTCCACAACAAAAGGTTCTTGATATTTGGTCCTGTCCAAAATATCTACTGAGACATTTGGTTCATGGTTCATTAGAAAAGATAAACATTTACCCTTGTTCAAACTGTATAAATGTTATTATTCTTGTAATTCATGAGGAATCTTGAATTTCACATTGATTCTTCTCTTTCTTATCAAGAAGATCAGCAGGTTCACTCTAAAGTCAATGATCAATGGTTTGCTAGTATATATTGACCTGATTAGTATTTGTTCTATCTGTGAACAATTTTTAATATATTTTTATTGAATTTTCTACAGAGAGGAAGGGAGAGGGATAGAGAGTTAGAAACATCAGTGAGAGAGAAACATCAATCAGCTGCCTCCTGCACACTCCCCACTGGGGATGTGCCTGCAACCAAGGTACATGCACTTGAATGGAATCGAACCTGGGACCTTTCAGTCCACAGACCAATGATCTATCCAGTGAGCCAAACTGGTTAGGGCTGTGAACAATTTTAATAATGTGGATTTGATTATCTCTTTTTTTTTGTGAGGTTGGTGGCTGTATTTCAGTGTGACCACCAAGAACCTGGATTACTTGTTCATGGTTCTGCTGTACATCTTTTCACACTTTAAAAACCTTTCAGCACAGAACAAATGCTTCCATGTATGTTTTAGAACAGGACCGAATATAAAGGACCTATTTTGGTATGGACCAAATGTCCCTGTGGAGATTTTGGATAGGACCACATGGTGTGAACCAAATGTCTTCATTGATGTTTTAGACAGGACCAAATGTCTGCTAATCATAGATTATCTATAGCACACCTATACAAGCTATAGACTATGAGAAAAAATAAATTTGTTCTTGTTTTATGCCATTTTGTTTTAGGGTGACTTAAAAGACAACAAGAGATAACTGGTAGACTAGTTCAGACTGCTTTCCTGCCAGTCGTTCTTCCTCAGTGTATGTATGGTGCCTCTTGTCACTGCTGTATCTAATAACCAGAATAATGGTTGGCTTGTACAAGTCAGTGATTATCTATTGACAAATACATTAATTCTGTTAATGGTGATTGAAAGCACTGTCAGTCACTTGCTGCCTAGAATTAGGGCAAATGACTAGTTGAACTCAGAATATCAAAATTTGTTATTTGAAGAGGTTAATTGTAATGATAAATATTTATTGAGTATTTATTATTGAAAGACTGTGCTATGCCTCTGGTATTTATTTAATAAAGCTCTATTCAGTAGGGATGAAATAAATAATTAAATAAATAATGTTTAAATAGAGTTCTCATTTGGAAGGGAGCTAGATCTCTTTTAAGTCACCACTTGCTGCTCCCAAAGAAAAAGCTGCACCGGAATAAAACTCTCCTGAACTATACTGATCTTCTTTGGGCATTTTTTTCTTCCCACGGTAAATACTCTGGGTATATTGAACTAATTGTCCATTAAATAAACAGTTAACTATGCATGTCAATTAGAAATTTACTAAATCAGTTCATGAATCTTCTAACATGGATCCAAAATAATATTTTCTCAGAGGAAAATAAAATGATTATAGAGCGAAAATAGCTGAAGAAGGAACAAAAAAGAAAAGTTACTGATTGGCAGCAGCTCTAAACCCTACTTTTTGAAATGTCTTTTGTTCTTTCCTTGTTGTGTGCAAAGTAGTAGATTTTGCACACAGGCTAAGGTAGGCTGTTAGACAAATGTCCTCACTGTACAAATGGCCTGCATGAGCCCACATTATTCTAGAGAGTGCTATGATTAGGCTGAGTGTTGCTGTTGTGAAATGGCACTCTTAGAGTGACCATGTAAGTTCTACTATTTCTCTGTTTCCAAGTGTTTTTCCTCAATAAACTATTTTAACTACTGATGTATGTGTATTTGTATATGTGTTCACACTTTTTTTGCATGCCAATTAAATACCAAATTTAATTTGTCTGAGTGTTTTGCATTTTACAAAAGGACAAAATCAACAGTGTCACCATAGAGGCAATGTAACATCTCTGGTAGAACTATACTGAGACAGCTCCTGCCCTAATGAGGTCCTAAGTGGAGGGCCTACACATAATCAAAGGGAAGTCACACAAAGAGGAACAGAAGGAGCAAATAAACCTAATATGGACATGTCTGCCCCTTTAATCTGCCTACATTTCAAAGGGACTACCCTAAAAGATTGTTCACAAGATTGTTCCACTCCCAGGTAGGCACAAAAATTGAGAGCAAGAATGGAGCCTCTGAGTTTTCACTGAGAGGGACCAAATCTGGATGCTGTAAAAACAGGCTTTCTTTATCTGTGGGAACCCAACTCAAAAACATGGCAGTCCTGGAACTCTTCCCTTACCTTGGGAAGGCAATTCAGGGCAAAAACAGTTAAGGCTATTTTAAGGTCTAGTGGTTCCATGAGGAAAACTATGGGTTTGAAGCATTACTCAATTTAAGTAGGCACTATAAGAAAAAAAAACCCTGCACTTAGTAGATGTTCATATAAGGGACAAAGGAGAACATATAACAAATCATTTGTTGCTTTCTTTAACCCATTGCCTACTGCTTCTGTCAACATTCAAACCAGGATGTGGAGAAACAAGGAAAAAAAAACACAAGAAAATGTACTGAGTTAAGTGCACTTTGCAGAGAGGTAAAGCTATCTCTCAACAGTGGTGTATAAGATGGTGCTGAGCTCTTTCTTCTGTCTTGCTCCTGAAGAAGAGAGTCAGGGGTCAGGGTATAAGATGAGCTGAAGGAGCACAGTGTGGTAGAAGAGGTGACCTTGGGATATTTGGCTTCAAATCCCAATCAAGTCACTTATTAGCTGTGTGACTTTGAACAAGTTATTTCACTTCTCTACACTCCAGTTTCCCCATTGTGTCCTTCAAGATTGATGACACCTACATCATGGGTTGGGAAGATTAGCAAAAATAAACCTGAAGTGTCTGGCATATTAAAAGAAGCAAACAAACAAACAAGCAAGTAAACAAAACACAAAAGCCTGATAGCTAAGCATCCACCAAAGGACAGTATACAGAGTAATACTGCACAGAATATATCACACAAATTCCTGAGACCTCCTTCTTTATACTTGTGGCGGTAAATGGTCTATTTCATGCAATCTCACTGCTTGTGAAAATAACATAGAAGGTTATCTTGACAATGACCCAACCCAATTTGGCAGGACATTCTCTTCACATTTCTTAAGTTAGTTCTCACTATGCAAAGGGATTTTTGTCATTCAGGGACTTCGGTCAGCAGATATTTTGTGAGACCAGGTTTTGAGGTAGAAGGTCAGTTGGCATGAGGTGATTATGAACAGACCTGGAGCTGAATAAATGTATACCAGCATAGTGAATAAATTTAATTCTGACACTGCAGCTTATAAAGCATTTTGACCAAATTAAATTTGTCCTCTAATCATATTAAAGTTAAACCTGGCTGTTTCTCTTTTCACTGAAGAACAAGTCACCTTTTTAACCTACTGTGTTTTTTTTTTCTGACAGCAGGTATAAGGTCCCTCTACCTCTGTTTACTTAGTATACCTTTTTATGTCTCTCAATAAGATGACAATAGAATAACTGGCTCTCTGTAGGGCAAACCTTGCTATTACAGTCTCTTGTAATTGAGAGACCATGGAATTTGGAGGGTGAAAGGCTGCATTTGAGTATTGGCTCCATTTCATAGTCACATGACCTTGAACAAGTTATTTCACTTCTCTGAGTCTGGATTTCCTAATGGATAAAATGTAGAGAGAAAAAATACCTACCTACTTCCAAGGATTGTTGTGAGAATTAAGATAATGTTAGCTAAAATACTTGGCACATACTAAATTCTGGATAATTCTGGATTATTTACCTCAAGCTAGAGAATAGGGTTCCAACAAGCTATTAAAGATAATTCATTGCTAATATCCAGAATATCTAGACCTGTAGGTAATACCTAATCCTATGAAACTGGATGTGCTCAGAGCAATTTTTTTTTTTTAAATACGTTTTTTAACAGAGAGAGGAATGGAGAGGGATAGAGAGATAGAAACATCAATGAGAGAGAAACATCATTGATCAGCTGTTTCCTGCACAACCCTACTGGAGACTGAGCCCACAACCTGGGCATGCATCCTGGAAAGGAATTGAACCAGTGACCTCTTGGTTCTTGAATTGACATTCAACCACTGAGGCATGCTGGCTGAGCTCAGAGCAAGCCTTAACACTCCTATCAGTGTTGTAACTTGAATGAGCTGATAAAAATAAATCAAGAAAATCAGCATCTGCCCTAACTGGTTTGGCTCGGTGGATAGAGCATCAGCCTGCAGACTGAAAGATCCTGGGTTTGATTGCGGTCAAGGGCATGTACCTTGGTTGTAGGCACATCCCCAGTAGGAAGTGTGCAAGAGGCAGCTGATCAATGTTTCTCTCTCACTGATGTTTCTAGCTCTCTATACCTCTCCCTTCCTCTCTGTAAAAAATCAATAAAATTTATTTTTAAAAATTGCTATAAAAATAAAGAAAATCAGCTTCTTAATAATTAGAGATTATATTTCCCCATTTCTATCATTATAGGTGAAGGACATCCCATGGATTAAAGAAAGGCAGTTAGGCAAGCGACCTATTTACATGTTGCTTTTTATCTAGAGACAGTTCTATTATATCCAATTGAATTTAGCTATTCACTAACCATTCTACTCTTTCTTTGTGTGTCCTAAAGAAAGTAATCAGATCATTCAAGATAAGGGTGATTTCACTTACTTCATATAAGTGCTGTACTCCACCTAACTATAGGCACACAGAATTAGCAAGTACCTCCTGATATCCTTTTGCTTATGACAGCTCCTTGTCATAAAAAAGCTTATAATGGAGTGTAGACACGAATTTATTTATGAAACCTAAGATGTCTTTTCTGCGCTAAAATTGCTTATTATTTGTTTATTTTTATTACTCAACCGAGGACATTTCCCCCCATTTATTTTTAGAGAGTGGAAGAGTGGAAGAAAGGGGTGGGGAGAGATAGAGGGAGGGAGGGAGAGAGGGGGAGGAGAGAGAGAGAGGGGGGGGATGAGAGAGACACATTGATTGGTTGCCTCCTGCACGTTCCTTGACTGGAGTGGGTCAACAACCTGCAACCCATGTACGTGCCCTTGACTGGGTATGGAACCCATGACCCTTTGGCGCACAGGCCAGCACTCTAACAACTGAGCAATGCTGGCTAGGGCCTAAAATTGCTTTTGGACAACAATCTCACATATAAGGCAAAAACATATGGAGAAGCCATGGAGGGAAAAGGGTATGGGCTTTGGAGGCCAGAAGAAAACAGTCCTGTCATTTATCAATAAAATATTTTAACCTTTATGTAACAGTGTGCAAAATGTTGGAAGCATTTCCTACCTGACAGTGTTTTCGTGATCATGCCTCTAAGGGGCTCTGCAGAGTGATCTCATTGTTTGTAGAAGTAGCTCAGTGAAATATGCTCTTTTTTCCCTTCCTTTATGTAGATCTGGTCTTCAAGCCAATGTACACTTGTTGCTTCCAAACTGGACATGCTGTTCTGAGAATCTGGAGCTGTTCTGAGAATATATATCTTAAAATAGCTGGGGCTCATAAGTAGAAATATGCTAGCACATGGGTGGAAGTGGACATGTGATTTTGATGTGTTGAAGTAAGTGTGGCTATTGGCTGTGAAGCAAGACAAGGGTAAGTGTTGATAAACTGCAGATGTTATATCTCATTCCACACTTTCCTGAGGGCATTATTCAAGCTGCATATTCTTAAGCAGACTAACAAATGCTGTAGCGCATAACATGAAAACTTGAATCAATGTAATTTGCAATGCTGGGAATGATTCACAAACATGAAGCATTTAAAGTATCTGAATTATGTTAATGTCAGTTTTCACATCAATACTGCTATAAGAATTTTATGCTGCAGGAACTGGTGATGTTTATATGATAAGAGGACACTGCCTCAATAATGACATTCTGTAGTATAACTTGGAGATAAACACCCAAATCATGAGCAGCTTGAGTCAAGTTTTGCAATCTCACCCTAGAACAGTAGCAAGCAAATAAAGATGTAGTAGTACTTTTATGGCATATGAATATTCTCTTCTCCTCCATCTTCTTCTTTAAGTACACTCAAACATGGTTCCTAGACACTCTTCCACCCCACAATGCAAGCTGAGTCATAGTTGGAGAGCAAAACAAGTATTGCAACAATTAATTGCAAGAAAGAATGTTGGTCAAAAGGTGGCAGATTATCATGCTCTTAAGGAGAAGCCTGATTTTTTTTTCTAAAAGCAAAGAGCAGCAAAGAGGCAAGGGGTCTTCAAAAAGGTGTGCGTACTTGTGTGTGTGTGTGTGTGTGTGTGTGTGTGTGTGTGTCTGTGTGTGTGTGTGTGTGTGGTGGGAAAGATGGATACCTTAAAAGGCCACAAGTTCTAAAGGTCATATAAGTGCTGCCTGTCCAGCAATGCCCCTTAATCACAAGGCACCTCTTAAAGAAGGCCATGCAATCAGCATGATAAGAATACTGAATTGACAGCTGACATCACAAAACAGACTGTATGCCAAGGTGATATTTTTCTAAGACAAGGATTCCTACATTGTTAGCACTTTAGAATTACCTTGGAAGTGTTTTTTTTTTAAATAAACCCTATTGAGCCTCTGCAAGGTTTTGTTTGCAGAACTGGGTGAATTAGTTGGTTTGGGACTGATGTTGAGCTCAGGCATCAATATTATGAAAAAGGTCCTCAAGTGATTTTGACATTTAGTCATGTTTGAGAATCATCTAAGTACTCTAAAGCATTGTCATTCAAAGTATGGTCCACAGACTTAGTGCTGATCTGTGAACTGTATCTAAGTACATTTTTATTCAGTTTAGCTGACATTATTTTTCACAGCAAGATAGTAGTACTTTTTAAAATTGATTTTAAAGAGAAAAAGAGAGGGGGAGAGATAGGTTGCCTTCTGCACATACCCTGATGGGGGACTGAACTTACAACCTGGGTTTGTGCCCTGACCAGGAATTGAGCCACTCAACTTTTGGTGTATGAGAGAATGCTCCAACCAACTGAGCCACCGGGTCAGGGCAATAGCAATATCTCATTGATGAAAGAAGCAGTACATTGATTTACATTCTGGCACAAGCTCCTATCTCATTGTAGACTGGTAACAAACAATTTCAGACCCAGCATTTATTCATGGACCCCAATTTGAGTAGCACTGCCCTAAAGATAGTGAGGGTTAGAGGGAAAGAGAGCTGCATTCACTTTTAAAAGTATGTTGTCAAAGCCCAGCTTTGATGCAAATGCACTGCTCAGTGGAGCCAGCATGGCATTTCCCAAAGCAAATTTGTAGGATGTTATAAATTTTTTAGAATAAAAAGGATCCAATATCTAGAAGATGTTTGTCACTGAAGTGCCCAACGTAGGAAATTCCTAATCTGTAAGACTTCTGAAAACCTTTAATATGGTCTTATGCATTGTGACCCAGGAAGAGTGGTGTGGAATATGGGAAACATGTATTTGACCACAGAATCTATCTTTTTCACAAATACATGATCAGTGTCTCATGAAACATAATTTGAAAAATATTGGTCTGATAATTATTTAAGAACATGTGAAAGAGAATAAAATTGATTTCTGCATTGTCTTCCTCCAGGCAAGTGAGTTATTTGAAACAAAAGGCAGAGTGAAAATTGAAGGTGAAACAGCAGCACATTCTAGTGCATCTTCTTAACCAGGCTGACCTCTACAAATTAGTGTTGGGCTTGGTTTGAGGAAACAGTTAAAAGTCACTCAGAATCTGCCTTTTTGGACATGGAACATTTTTTAAAATCTTTTTTTTTTATGTGTGTGACTCCACAATCATGCTGCCCTTTGCTTCAATAAGCAAAGAAAATGTTCTAGTGCCATTTCTGTCACCCTTCAGGTCATAAATCAAAGTCAGTGAGACCCTAAGGATTAGTTATTTTTAAATTAATAGTTATTTTTAAATTAATAGTTATTTTAAATTAATAGTTATTTTTAAATTAAAAGGTTAAGAATAAAGTATTTGATCTATTCAGAGTCACCCCAAACATATGGCCTTATGTCCTCCTAATAAAATAGAAATATCACCTCAATTCTTCAGATTTGTAAACCAGTTATATCTTTTCTGAAAGTCAAGACATTTTCAGGTGTCAACTATCAGAGGTTGCTTCATTATACTGAACTGGCTATTTATTCAAATAAAATTAAACTCATTTTCTCAAAAGGTAAACTAGTATTAAAATGAAGAAGACACATGACAGGAAATGACAGTTAAAAACAAGGTAAAGATGAAAATAAAAACATTTTCCTCAGCATATTCCTTCATATTCTTCTACCTTCTCCCTCTCCTATCATTTAGATAAGACTGATATACATGGTGATATATTCTCTTTCTGGGATAAAGAAACCACGACATTAATAAAATAACAGTCATTGTTCTAATTACAATTATGTCTCCTTAACATTTGGCACAGAAATTTGCTTTATTTTGGTTGGTAAAAGCTGACATACTTCATCACCAGTCGAGCACAAATGCTTTTCTCCAAACAAAGTCGCTATGGTTGGATGCCTCTCTGAATAAAAAAGGTTATGGATGTCCTGAGGGAGATGGAGTGTGTGTGTGTGTGTGTGTGTGTGTGTGTGTGTGTGTGTGTTAAATCACATGAAATCAAGACTGTACAAAAGATGCCAAAGGCTTGATTAAAAGATGTGACAAATCCCTGAGCACTGTAATATTTTCCTATATTATGTTAACTCCTACAAAATTACTATTGTAATCAGGATATTAAATTCAAAAGCAAATGGTAGGATACCATGGTTTAGTTTTCTCTAAAGATTTTCAACAATAATCACATGTAAGCATGTATATCTTGGTGTGATTCTTTTGCACAATCTTCAAACATCAGTAAAAGCCCAATGACTGGTGTTTATTAGTAGCAACTATGCTGCTAATAGATTGGCTTTGAGAAGTTACTCTAATCATTGATTTCCTTTTGGCTTACATGACAATGAAAGGAAAAAAATAAATAAAAGAATACAGCTATGATGATTATAGTTTCTCTTGCCAAATGGTTCCTGGAACAGTAAGAAAAAAAGATTTTAGTAATGATTTCCACTCTCCATGTGGCTTTCTCATAACAAAGACAGTTGCTGGTACTGGGCCAAATTAGACTCAGACATTAGTATGTGCTTCTTCAGCCAAATTTCAGTACTCATATAAGATTACATCATAAGTGATTTTTATGACAATAATCATAACACTGAAAATCACAAGCTTTTGCAACAGATTAAAGAACTTATTTTTAGAATTGGCTGCTCAGAAATAGAAACCTGTTTTTAGCAAAGTGTAATATGGCCTTACTGTATCCTGAAAAGCAAGATATATCACTCATTCTACTTAATGTTTTACATGAATTCTGAGGGCCCTGAGCATAATACAAAAATGTCCTTAAAAAGACAGATGACTGTGAACAATTTTAAATAAGTTGTCTGTACCAAATCTCAGGTGGTGTAAACTATGGAAATTACCTGACCCTTACAAAAATATCACCAAGTAAAATATACATCAATATTTTGTCTACAATAATGCAAAAGAGTTGGTAGATTTATCAATTCAGTAAGAAGAAAATTAATTCCAGCCTTATCAGAATAGACACAAACCTCTTTTATGTAATTTAATCACTTCAAAGACATCTAACTCAAAAGAGTCTTTTCCTTTCAAATTTAAATATATTTTTCATTTTTCACATGAGGGCTGTATAAACACAAGCTCATTAGAAGAGGTCATACTGACAGTTTGGCATGCACACATCAAGCAATGGGTGGCTTCACCATCATGTCCATTGCCTTTACTTGCAGTAAAATTGGTGGACATTCATAGACAAGGTCAATTAAGGTCTCATCCTTGGGCACAGAGACAATGAGAGGAACTCTCTCTTCAAATGAGAATAAAGTATATCAAGGTATGGGCATAGTTTAGAACTAAGATTATATTCACTTGTACTTGAAATTGTATCTCTACCATTTATGCCAATTATAATAACACTAGGGGCCCGGTGCACAAAAATTTGTGCACTTGGGGGGTGGGGGTCCCTCAGCCCGGCCTGTGCCCTCTTGCAGTCTGGGACACCTCGGGGGAGATGTCCACCTGCTGGCATGCCTGGCCAGCCTGGGTGAGAGGCTGAGAGCCATTTTCAGGCTTCCCACAGCTCCTTCAGGGTTCGTGCACTGGGGGGTGGGAAGGCTGGTGAGTGCAGGCCTGGACATTTCCCACTGGAGGGCCCATGATTGCACACGCCTGGTGGGGCCCCCACCGCTGAGGGGACACACCTGGCGCAGAGTTGGGTGGCAAGCCAGGGGCGGACGCTGGTGCAGGATCCCTCGGTGGGGCCCTGCTGCTGAGCAAACACACCCGGGGTGGAGCTGGGCAGTGAAGTGGCTTTGGATTTTCCACACTGTGCAGCAGACTCCCACATGCCCTGTGGAGGCCCCTGGGGGGTGGATGAAGGTAGCGGACCCTGGACGGGTGCTTCCGCACGCCCCCGAGGAGGCCCCTGGGGCAGAGCCAGGCAGCAGACCCAGGACAGGTGTTCCTGGACACCCCACGGAGGCCCCCAGGGCAGAGCCAGGCAGTGGACCCAGGACAGGCGCTCCTAGACGCCCCGAGGAGGCCCCAGGCCAGACTCCTCCTCCCACTGAGCTGACACACCTGGCACAGCTATGCCGGCTGGCCGTAGAGGCTCCCAGTGCAGAGCCGCCCTGCTAGCCTCCATCTTGGCTGGGTTAATTTGCATACAGCCGCTCTGATTGGCTGGTGGGCATGGCTGTGAGCAGAGGCTCAGCCAGCCTAGGCAGGCAGTTGCAACAGAAGACTTTGGCTGTTGGCCT
>PVJC01026228.1:0-24151 GCA_004026665.1 Murina feae
CCCCCCAACTTCCCTCCTCTGTAGGCCTGGGTCCCTCCCAACTGTCTTCCCTTGTTGACCATCTTGTAGTGGCCATCTTTGACCACATGGGGGCAGCCAGCTTGTGATGGTCAATTTGCATATTACTCTTTTATTAGATAGGATAATTCATTCAATTTGTATATTTCATTAAAAATCTCTTTGTGAAATATTAATTTTGGAGTAGTGTGTAAGATTGTACATAGTTGTTCACTGAATGTTGTGTTATCCTTAATTTCTTTAAAAATTTTTATATGACCTTTTTCACTGGTTTCATCAGTATTTGACTATTTGATAATATGTATTCATACTTTGACTCTCTGGGAGAGATAAAGAATAAATGCTGGATCCCTGGACAAAATTATAGTTGACACTTTTTTTCTGACTCAGTATTACATTCATTAGACCTAAGGGAAAATGATGCATACTATAATTAAAGGCTATGTTTTGTTTTATACTTTTAAAAAAGATGGGGCAGCCTGGCCAGTGTGACTCAGTGGTTGTACATTGACCTGTGAACCTGGAGGCCAGTGTTTGGTTCCTGGTCAGGGCACATGTTCAGGTTGCAGGCTCGATCTCCAGTGGGAGGGCATGCTGAAGGCAGCTGATCAATGATTCTCATCATTGATGTTTCTATTTCTCTCTCCCTCTCTCTTCCTCTCTGAAATCAATAAAAATATATTTTTTAAAAAGATGGGGTAATAGTGGTGAAGTATATAAGCTCTGCTAGACCAACCAGTTCGGTTTGAATTCTGCATCTGTCACTTAGTTCTTAGGTTCTTAATTCTCCTGTGCCTCAGTTTCCACATCTTTGAACAAAGTTTATAATCACATCTAGCTCAAATGTTATTGTGAAGATTAAAGATGCTAGTCCTTGTAAAGTCTTGAGAATGGTTTTTGACACATAATTGCTTAATAACTATCATCTGTTATTACCTCTTTCTATAGCTCTTTATAAGATACATTAATTATGAGTCCCTCTTGTAGTATGTCTGCTATCATTCTATTTTCTATTTGTCTAGATACATAAAAATATTAAAATTGCATTTTTATATTTATTTTTTAAATTTTTTTATTGATTAAGCTATTACATATGTGTCCTTATCCCCACATTACTTCCTATCCCCCCTCACTCATGCCCTCACCCCCCTGTTGTCTGTGCCCATTGGTTAGGCCTATATGCTCGCATAATAGTCCTTTGGTTGATCTCCCCTTACCCCCACTCTCCCCAACCTTCTCTCTGAGGTTTGACACCATTTTTAAACAACTACATTTTTTTACTTCTCACTCTTTCAGACTGGTTCTGCCTCTTCAATTAGCCCAAAAAGAGGTTGAAAGGAATAAATATTTATTGAATGTTCCAATGTGCTAGGCATTGTGTCAGGTGCTTTACATATGCCAACTCCCTTAATTCTCAAATCTACCCTATGGATTGCTACATTTCATAGAAATTGAGACTCAGAGAGGTTAAGTAAGAAGCCTAAAGTTGGACTGCTTGAAAGAGGTGAGGTCATTTTTGGAAAAAGGTCCATCTACTTCAAGCCCTTGCACCTCCCACAACACTGTGTTGTCATGGAGTTGACCAGAACCATTAATCTACAAAGTATTCAAATAATTTTGAAAAGAAATGCTGCTTGGCTGAGTTATTTATATGTCTTAATATGGAGAAAGCCTGTCCAAAAGCCTAAGTACTTTGTATTCTGGAGAAGTTCATAAAGTGCAACTTTCAGAGCAGACCTAAATCTCGTGCTCTGCAAATAGGTGTCCCTAGAAGTTGCTTTAGTTGCAACAATCTAGCAGTCTGGCTAAAACCTGGATTACAGTGGTAGGATTTCCAGGGGAAGTGTTTTAACTATAGGAGAGCACAGCCCACCAAATCTGAGGGAGCCCAGTGCCAAACTTCTTTTTTTGTTTGTTTGTTTTGTTTTTTGGGGGGGGTTGTTTTGTTTTTTGTTTTCTTTTTTGTCCAGTGCCAAACTTCCGATGAGGGCCCTGGCATCTAAAACTGTTATTTGATAAATTCTCGCTCTACCAGGTCTCTGAACATAGGAGAGCGCTCCCCCAGGCCACCACCATAGAGGGGCCCAGCTAAATGTTCAACCACATTTGCACAACAGCAACGCCTCAGGAACTATAGACTAGTCCCTCTCTGCTGGTCTGGATCAGCTAAGGTAATTGAGGCCCAAGTGGTCCTTTGGTATCTATTTACTGTGAAGTAACAGTGCTGAGTACTTGGAAAAATCCCTGCTGAGTGACTGATGGACTGGATTGCTGCAGCATAAACCAGATGTAGAGCATGAGAGGGAGGATGGTGGAGTGCGGAGGCGGAAGACAGGCAGGAAAACCCTAGGTGCCCAACTGGAAAAGGGAGGCTGGAGAGTAGATAAGGCTGGCGGCTGTGCAATGAAGGAAGCACTGACATGCAGCCTGGAGGCCTGGGCTCAATTTTCTGCTCTGCTATTCTTGGAACAATTCATTAGTCTCTGAGTATGTTCGTTTCTTCATCTATAAAATGGAGATAAATCATAATAGTATTGATCTCATTTGATTGTCATGAGGATCAAATTTAATCATGTATGTGAAAGCACTGTGAAATCTCTCATGGTATATAGAAATATGAGGTTTGTGTTTACTTATTTCCTTTATGTGAATATCCCTGGCATCTAGAATAGTGTCTGGTACATAGCGAGTATTCAATTCATTCATTGAATGAATGAATGAATGAATGAATGAATGAAATGTGTGCTAGATTTTGAGTATTGACTTTTAGAATACTAAGTACGTGTAATAAGCAAAACTTTGAGACAGGCAAATGTAAGTTGTACCTTTCCACCTGCAGCCCTGTTCCTTGTCCTTTGACAGAGAGGTGCCCTGTAGGCATTAAATATCCAGCATCTTCATGCTACCATTTTCCCTTACCTGACCCATTTGTCACCAATCATGACAAGAAGGATGGCTGCTGTTCATTAAGGACTTATAGTCTCAGCACTTGGCTTTACATGCACACCCTCACCTTGACCTTCAAATATTTAATGGTGTGGTTTTTTTTCTCAGAAAAAAAGTACACGTTGATGGCTCTGAAGCTTAAGCTTTCTCATCTAGGCTGTAAGGCAAATCTTGCTGCAGAAACTGGCAGGCTCCTGTTAGGATTTCTGTCCCCAGGACTCTTCTAGCCCGACACAAACCCAAACTTGACATTTGTGGCAAAGGGCCCAACTGCCATAGCTGTGCCATCAGGCATGACTGTGATTGATAGGAGCAGGAGCACTGGCAGAGGAGAACCCGGGGTCTGGTTCCTAAGGAAGTCCAAAGCATTCTGAGAGGTCAGCTAAGGACTCCTACCTTTGATTGATTCCAAACTGCACCAAGGCACCGAGGCTCTTCTATTTGCTGGGACACAGCAGCTGTCATTCAAAGCTGGGTAATCTCTTTTCAACACTCTGTGACTTTTAAAGGAGCATATGAAACAACTTGTCAACTGCTTGTCCGAAGCTGCTCACCTAGGCCCACAAATCCTTCCTCTCAGTCAACGGATTTTTCACAAAGGAGTGCTAATCTCTCTGGCTCATTGCCCTTTGCATCCTTACAACCTTAGGCTGCAGCCAATTGCTAAGTTTAGAACCTTATGGTACCCCCCCACGCCATTCTTCCATTATAATTCTATCAAAGGAGGAATAGAACTATTTGTGTGTAATTTGATGACATTTGGTCTTCTCTAACTGCCCCCTGTTTCCACAAAAACAGATGGCACAAAGCAGATGCTCAATCAATATTTGTTGAGGAAGGAAGGAAGGAAGGAAGGAAGGAAGGAAGGAAGGAAGGAAGGAAGGAAGGAAGGAAGGAAGGAAGGAGAGAGAGAAAAATAGAATAAAAATGTGGTAATTGTTCTCAAGCTTCTGGGGGACTGTCTTATGAAAGAGGGAGGATTTTTAAATTAACTTCTTATTTTGAAATAATTTCAGTTACAGAATAGTTGCAAAAGTACTACAAAGAATTTTCATGCACCATCTATCCAGATCCCACCAATTTTAAATATTTTGGCATTTGTCTTATTACTTTTTCTGTCACTACTTATATATTAATATTTTCTTTTCCCTGAACTATTTGAAAGTATGTTGCATACATCATGGCACTTTTCCCCCTAATATTCACAGCACAATTTCCCAGAACAAGGACATTCTCATGGATAACCACAGTACGTTGTCAAATTCAGGAAGTTTGACAGTGATACACTAGTGTAGCCTATAGTTCTTATTCCGATTTTGCCAATTGTTAGGGGGAAATTCTTGATTCTGTTTGGTTCCTCGGGGCAGAAGGAAGATTCACAGGTGAACATATGAGGAATATGATTTTTGGACTATGTAATGTAAAGATTGATCTGAAAATTAGAATTATCTATCAATAAATGAAATTACTTTTCTTCAAAAATAGGAAACTCCCTGTTTCTGGAGGTATTTGGGTTGAGACTAGGTTACCTGTTAGGAATGAAGGAAGAGGAGGTCCCTTATGAACATGAGCTATATAATAAGCTTCTCTCTTTGTGTACTTCTGCAAACCAGGTAACTCAGATGCAGTGTACTGGGCTTGATTCTTTTTATAACTTACCGTTTCTAGTGTAAGGGTTGGCCCTTCATGTAGTTGGAGTAACCAGCCTTCTCCATGGCATTGAAGATGCTCCATCAGCCTGTATTTACTCTGACATGTTTTATAAAGAGGTCAGCCCTGAAATAATAATACTTACATGTATTATGTGCTTATTATAGACCAGGAACTGGTTTAAGTGCTTTGCAAATGTTAACTCATTATGTCTCCAAAAACCCCAGGATATAGCTGTTAGTATTATCTCTATTTTATCAATGAGGAATCTGAAGTTCAGGAAGATTTTGATGTTGATTTGGTTCAGGTCCAAGTTGTTAAGATATTTCAGACATTATGTTCCAGTTGAAATGAACATATGTGGAGATTTAAAAAATTGGTTCAATTCTTAGAAAGAAAAAGAAAAATGAAAAAGAAACCAAAACCCAGTATTTCAAGACTTCAAGAAAACAAGTATTTCTTTACCTATTGATATCTATTCCTTTCCAAAAGGGGCAGTCTAATTTAGCGTTATTTGTTTTTTGGTTCTCTATTTCTACGTGTCCTGACTTTAATTGTTGTTTTTGTAATTATTATTTTTATTTAACACACACACTTTTAACTTTAATGTACATGCCAACTCAGGATTAAGGATTCTCCTGGCCCTGGCCAGATAGCTCAGTTGGTTAGAGCATTGTGCTGATACGCCAAGATTGAAAGCATAAATAAGTGAACAACAAATTGATGTCTCTCTCTCTTCCTCCTTCAAAAAAAAATCAATACATTTTTAAAAGGTTTTTTAAAAACAAGGATTCTCCTACAAGCTATCTGTGTAAACTGTTGAATTTCTCTACTGCGCTATCATCCTAAAAGATAGAGAAATCTGAAGGTGGCTCCTTCTTTTCCTGGCCAGAGCAGTTCATTCCTAGCGAATTCCTACGAACCCTTCAAATTTCAACTTAAATGTCACATTTTCAGAAAAGTTTTTGCTACCTTTCAAGACTAGGTCAGATTCCCCTGTTAACCTGTTCTCACTGTGTCATATACAACCTTTACTTCATAGCAATTATCACATTCCATATGATTGTTTTTATCTTTACAGTTGGTCTGTAATACAATTTTTGAGGGGCCCCACCTGTTTTTGCTCCCCAATGTATCCTCAGTACTTAGCACACTCAAGAAATGTTTGAGTGACTTAACAAAAGTATAAAGATTCAGTACCACTCCAAGAAGACAATAAGTGGTGCCTCCAGAGGCAAAAAAAGTAGGATATCCTGGTTTAAAAAGTCAGAGCCAGCCAGTGAAGTCAAACCAGGGGTTTGGTGCATCCAGCAGGGAGTTGTGCTCCAGATCATACCCCTGCTCTGTAGCTGAAGGGCAGTAGAAGCAGCACGAAAAAATTCAATTCAGTGATACCGTGCATAGCTGACAGGAATTAGTCTGGTGTTAAGGTTTAAATCCTTCTAGAAAAAAAGGATACTACAGAACACATGTCTCCATGGTTTTCTTCACTGGGGATAGAAAAATAGAGCTAGGCTAAAAAGAGTTCAAGGGAAAATTATAAAAGGCTTTTGAGAGAAGGGGTTTTGATGGCTCCAGAATATGTCCTCTCTCTCTTTAAGTGGATTTCACAATGCTGCCATTGCATTTTTACATGCAGCCCCTAGGTGGCAGCAGTGTGTTACTCTTGAGTTGCAACTTCCTAATAAGTGCTCTGCATTGACAATGTCTTGCTTGCTATCCCATGACTACCTCATAGCAGGCTTGGATTGGGGTTTTCTTCACTCTGTTCTGAGAAGGCTTTGTAGTGTGTCTTCTTCTGGGAGTGATCCCATATGACTTTCTTGGTAGCTGGTTCTCACGACCGTGACTCTTGTAGTTGCTCTCCTCTCGTTGGGGGTACCTCCCAATCCTGTTGGAAATCATGACCCAATTGTCCCCTCCAACAATCCATAGTCAACATGTCCAAAACAGAATTTATATTTCTCATATACCTCATCTTCACCCCCCAAAGCCTTTGCTTCTCAACATCATCTTGAAGCCACCTCTAAAATCAGACCTACACCCTTCTCTCCAATTTGTCTGGTACAGCAGATCCTCACCAGCTCCTGACAAAGCTCCTAACTCATCTGCTTGTCTCCATCACCTTTCTCCCACATTCCACCCTGCCACCACAATCTATGCTTTTACTCAAACTCCTGCAATGATAAAAATGTCCCCTTTTGTTAATGTAGTCAGATTGTATTTATACTTCAAGGTGCAGATCAACTAGCACCTTTAAAAATTTTTATGGGTCTCCTCCCAGCCTTGACACACCCATCATTCTCTCTACTACCTGTCTACAGCACTTTATTTGGACCTCTTTTTACATATACATGTTTTTAAAATATATTTTTATTGATTTCAGAGAGGAAGGGAGAGAGAGATAAAAACATCAATGAGAGAAAATCATTGATCAGCTGCCTCCTGTATGCCCCGTACTGGGGATCGAGCCTGCAACCCAGGCATGTGTCCTTGACCGGAATCAAACCCAGGATCCTTCAGTCCACAGGCTGATGCACTATCCACTGAGCCAATCCACCTAGAGCACAGCTCTAATTTTGAATATTCTGCCTTGCAGATTATTATTTGTATGCATGAATATCTTCCTCCATTCCTTAGCCCAGGATGGCAATATGTGGAACAAATGCTTCAAGCCATCCCCCCACAAGCAACTAATAAGAGACATCACTAATAAATCTTAGCTTTCTTCCTACTGAACACAAAACTCAATCTCAAGATCATTCTTGAAACAGTACTCTAGGCAGACCTGATTCACAAGAGGAAACAAATTTTTCATCCCTGCCTTGTACTATAAGAAACAATAAGATAGAAAACATATCCTAGTCTTCTTTGAATCTATCGCAGCATATTGCACATAATCTATATTCGTTTAAAAGCTTATTGAATGAATAAATTTTAAAAATAAAGTAGAATAAATCATACCCTCCAGCAGGAATGCTGCTACTGGCTCCAATATATCCACTACATCTGGTTGGTGATACTCGCATGGTGTATATCAATATTTCCCAATGGTATTGAAGACAGCAACTTACTGAAAGCTGCATGACTAAGTCTACACTCAGCAGGTTTAAAGAGCACATGTCTAACCACCCATAATTTTTATCAACCTAACATTCAGTCATAAGCCTGCTTTTCCATCCTGCTTTCCAATTTTCAGTGCATTAAAAAATATCATAAAAGAGTTGCACCATTTTGGTCTTAATTAACCTATGCTGAAGTGCTCTTTCAATATCACATTTTCAATGTACTAATTTTGGTCCTTATCTTGAGGGGAAATGATATAACACAAATATACTTTGGACTGCCATTTACAAAAACATTCCTAGATATATCAAAAGTTGGCATTTGATTGTGTATGTGTATGTGCATGTGCGCGTGCAGTTTTTTTCCCCTAGGAAAACTATGTGTTGGTTGTGTAATAATTTTCAAATTTCAAGGCTAAACTTGACTTTTTTCTTCTTTCACAGCTGTCTTACTGTTCTTGTGAAGAATTTCCAGAGTTCAATCAAATACTAAACTAATGTTTAGTCGCAGCAATCTAGCAGGGGGAAAAAAGCTACTTTGTGGTAACAGAGCCATATTCATTACTAGAGGCCAACGTAGCATAGTTTTGAGGGCCAAACAATTATTTGCTCCCAAATCCTTACCCTTTTATATCACAAAGTATCAGTATCCAAAAACCTATCATGAGCCTCATTGGGTCCTGATTCAAACAAATTATACAATAAAAATATTTATGAGACAATTTTGGAAATATGAACACTGGATATTTTATAATATTAAGCAATTACTGTGAATTTTTTAAAGAGTATTATGCTAAGTGAAACAAGCCAGTTAGAGAAAGGCAAGTATCACATGATCTCACTCATACATGGAATTTATTGAGCAACATAAACTGATGAAAAAAATAGACCCAGAGACATAGAAGCATGGAAGACTGTCAAATTTCAGAGGGAAGGCAGGGGAGGGTGGGTGGGTGGGAAGAGATAAATCAAAGAACTTGTATGCATATATGCATAACTCATGGACACAGACAATAGTGTGGTGAAGGCCTGGGGCGGGGTGGGGGTTAGAGGGTAAAAGCAGGCTAGAAGAGGACAATGGGGAGGGAAAGGGGACATATGTAATACTTACAACAATAAAGATTAAAAATAAAATAAATAAAAAACAATAAAGATTTTTGTTAATCCTCAGACGAGGATATTTTTCCATTGACTTTTTAGAGAAAATGGAAGAGAGGGGGACAGACAGAGAGAGAAACGTTGATATGAGAGAGACACATTAATTGGTTGCCTTTCACACATGCCTCAACCAAGTGTGGGGATTGAGTCTGCAACCAAGATATGAGATATGTGCCCTTGACCAGGAATCGAACCTGGAACCCAACGGCTATCCACTGAGCCAAACAAGGTAGGGCAAGATTTTTTTAAAACTGTGATAAGGTATTGCAATTATCTATATATATAAAAGCCTAATATGCAAATTGTCCCTCCCGAAGTTCAAGTGGGAGACAGGGAGTTCAATTGCTCACTATGACATGCACTGACCACCAGAGGGTGTTGAAGAACAAAGGAAGGCCCTGATAAGGCCCTGATCACCGCCAGGCCTAGGGACCCTATCCGTGCATCAAGTTCATGCACCAGGCATCTAGTTTTTTTTAATAAAAGAGGGTCCTTAGTTTCTACAAATATTTATTGAAGTATTTACAGATGAGATGATGTCTGGGATTTGCTTCAAAATCATTCATTGGGAGATAAAGAATGGGTGGCGATATAAATGAAACAAGATTGAACATACTGATAATTGTTGAAGCTGGATGATGGGTATGAGGTCAGTCATTCACCGTAACAGTCTCTCTACTTTTATGTTTGAACTTTCCCATAAAAAAATTCATCATGAAATTGGTAGCATGGTTTGGGGTAGGCTCCTTGTAATATGAACCTTATCCAGGAATCATAACCCATAAACATCTTAGCCTTCCTTTACTGCATTAACAAGGATGAATTGACCAAATCTATACCTATAAAAGAGAAACATGCAAATTGGTTTCACTCCACTACTCCTACCAGCCAATCAGATGAGTATGCAAATTAACCCAAAAAAATATGGCAGTTAATTTGCATATGCAGGCATGGAGCAGCAGAGTGGAGCAAAGACTGAAGGCTCCAGCAGAGTGAAGAATGAAGGTTGAAGAGGCTTGGATTCTCTGCTGCAGCCAGAGTGAAGACCTGGGTGCCGAAGGAAAACCGGTGCTGGCAGCCAGGGGGAGGGAAAGCCTATTGCACGAATCTCTTCATGCAATGGGCCTCTAGTATATTATAAGGAGACCGAGGCCAAAAGAAAGAAGAGATGAGTCAGAACAAGGCTAAGAGAGGACATTCAGAAAGTCCTGGAACATGAACTCTTGCCAGAATGGACAAGCCACTTCCAGCCACTGAAAGTAGATGTAAAAGAATGTAGTAGGTCAGGAAGGGGGAAGGCACCTTGTGTATGCATGTTTGTGGGGTTACTAGGATGCATCTTGAATGCCAAAGCTGTAAAACATCAAGGAGAGAATACATTTATAATTCATTCTTGGTCCAATTCTCAAATCAAATAATAATTCATAAATCATTTTCTGTTTTTTTTCCATATTTTCAAATCTACAAGTTTTGGGTCAGCAGCTCTTTTTCTATACCTGCTTCCATTGTCTTTCTAAACACAAAAATACTATTTTATTGATTGTGAATGTTAGAACTGAAGGGACCCTTGTAGAGCATGTACTCCTTTTCCACATGAACTGAAACTAAGAGAAAGAAATAGACTCACCCAGCATTGTACAGTCCAGGCCCAGGGCAGGCACTTAAGAAATACTTGTTGAATTCTGTATTGATACACTAGTATGACCCCCACCAAGAAATTACAGCTAGGGCTAACCGGTTTGGCTCAGTGGATAGAGCGCTGGCCTGCAGACCTAAGAATCCCAGGTTCGATTTTGGTCAAGGGCATGTACCTTGGTTGCGGGCACATCCTCAGTAGGGAGTGTGCAGCAGGCAACTGATCGATGGTTTTCTCTCATCGATGTTTCTAACTCTCTATCCCTCTCCCTTCCTCTCTGTAAAAAAATCAATAAAATACATTAAAAAAAAAGATATTACAGCTAACATCAGATCTGATTGGTTGGTGCCCATGTTGTATAGTTTTAATATCACCCCTGGTTGGAAAAAAAATGAACAAATAGTGTTCACTTTGGCAGCACATATGCTAAAATATGAACAAGTAAATAATAGCCTCCTCAGTGGCCCTAGGTACTGTTCAGCCTAATTTTGGGCCACATGGCAGAATGTACATTAATCCTCATACATTAAAGGTGTGCACTGCTCTCCCATCCAAAGAAAATGGTTACTTTTGGGCTTCAAACTAGCTATCTTACTGTCAAGAGCAGCTTTCCAGCATTATTTTTTCTAGTTTTTATCTACCCAGGGTTGGCGGGGGGGAGGGGGGGAGGAAGAGAGTGAATATTTTTTCCCTGGTAAATTTTTAAAAATGGAAGGGGAAAAACTACTTTTAGTTTTTTATTTTAAGTCTTTAGATGCATAAATAAAAGCTGAGATTCAGATTCTAACATTCTAATATTGCTACCTAGATTTTTTAAAAATATATTTCATTCGTTTTTTACAGAGAGGAAGGGAGAAGGATAGAGAGTTAGAAACATCGATGAGAGAGAAACATCGATCAGCTGCCTCCTGCACACCCCCTACTGGGGATGTGCCCGCAACTAAGGTATATGCCCTTGACCAGAATCGAACCACAAACCCTTCTGTCCCCAGACTGACAGTCTATCCACTGAGCCAGACCGGCTAGGGCTAACTAGATTTATACAATAGAATTTTCCCCTTAAAAACAGTGTAATTGGAAAACACCATTTCATTACAAATTCAGTACAAAGAAGGTTAATAGTATAATATTATAAAAGATAGATATATTGCTGCCACCAAGATTGTCATTTTCACAGAAGAAAGAAGGAATCGGTGCCAGAATAACAGTGTGCAATCACAGCTACCATTTATTGAAGTTCACTTTACATGGTTTATTTCAATGATATCATGCAATAACCCTATGAAGAAGGTCCTTTTATCACCATTTTACAGATGAGAACTGAGGCTCGAATTAAGGAAAGTTAAGATCAAAATAAGGAAACCTGCCAAAATGTAGAATCAAAAGACAATTAAATGAAACATGTGAGAAAAGATATGAAAATTAGAGAATCAGTTCAGGACATCCAATATCCAGCTAATAGGAGTTTGAAAAATGAGAGAAAATAGAAAGTTAATGTTATCTAAGAAATAATATACGATAATGTCGATAAATAAAAGATGAGTTTTTAAATTGAAAGGGCTCACAAAAGCTCAGCACAGTAAATGAAAGAAGATGCGCAAGAAGGCATATCATTGTTAGATTTTAAAACACTATAGACCAAAGAAAACCTTTGAAGCTTACAGAAAAAAAGAGTTACACACAGAAAACTGGAAATCAATCGGGAATCAGCCTTCTCAAAAAGCAACACTAGAAGCAAGAACGTACTGGAATAATGTTTTCAAAATTCTGAAAGAAAATTTTTTTAAATTAGGAATTCTTCACCTGGTGAAAATGTTAACCACATGTGAAAATATATGTAGTCAGAGGGTTTTTATTAAAATTACTTCCCATGCAATCTTTCTAAGGAAGTTAGATCAGGGTGTTGTCCAGCAAAGCTAGGACATTAAAACAAGAAAGAGAACAACCTGAGATAAATCTAACACAGAAGAGAAGCAAGGGAATTCCCAGAATGACAGCCGGATGGCAAGTCTAGAGGGCAACCATTCCAGAATGGATCAGGAGGGTGAGGTTTGCCTCCAAAAGAAAGAAATGGAATTCATAGATTACCTATCAGGGGTCCTCAAACTTTTCAATTAGGGGGCCAGTTCACTGTCTCTCAGACTGTTGGAGGGCCGGCCTATAGTTAAAAAAAAAAACAAAAAAAAAACTATGAACAAATTCCTAGCACACTGCACATATCTTATTTTAGGCAGGACAGGAATTGGCGGCAAAAACACCCAGCATGTGGCCTGTGAGCAGTAGTTTGAGGATGCCTGCCTAATATATTTGACCATACTGAGTGGAGTTTTATGATTCTGCCAGAAAGTTTGGGGCTGAACACATGACAAGTACATAGAAGAACAAATCAAACCAAAAAAGAGATAATTTGGGAAAAATAAAATAAATATAATGAATGGTCCTCTACATGAACCAACTGTGAGCAATAATTATATGGTATAATGCAAATATTGAATATTTTAACCAAGAGTTTTGTGTTTGTGGAAGAGAAGTGTGAGTTCATGTGGTGTGTGTGTGTGTTGGATAAGAAAGCTAGTTCCTCATCTTTCATAGCAGAAATTTATAAATAGATCATTTCTAATCCTAAATAAAAATATCATTAAGTATAAAGGTGTTATTGAGATGTAAAAAGTAATATACTAAAAGAAACACCTAAAAAGGTTAAAAAGTAGTTTAAAACAGCACAAATGTATTATCTCACACTTCTGTGCTGTCAGAAGTCCAGCACAATCCAAAGTACAGTTCTTTCCACACTAAGAAGATGCTTTTGAAAATTATTCATTTCTCACTCACATTTCTTGCCTATTAGGGGTGTGGTCAAATCAAATACTATTTTCAATTTATAAAACCATACCAAATACTGCTTATTTGCTAAGGTATTAAATATATACCATTGTAGCGCAGCCGGTGTTGCTCAGTGGTAGAGTGTATGAACCAGAAGGTCACAGTTCAATTCCTGATCAGGGCATATGCTTGGGTTGCTGGCTTGATCCCCAGAGTTGGGTGTGTAGGAGGCAGCCAATCCACGATTCTCTCTCATCATCGATGTTTCTATTTCTCTCTCCCTCTCCCTTCCTCTCTAAAATCAATATAAGTATATATATATATATATATATATATATATATATATATATATATATACACACACACACATACACACACACACGCACACACACACTAGGGGCCTGGTGCACAAAAATTTGTGCACTCAGGAGGTCCCTCAGCCCGGCCTGTGCCCTCTCACAGTCTGGGACCCCTTGGGGGATGTCCACCTGCTGGTGTGCCTGGTCAGCCTGGGTGAGGGGCTGAGGGCTGTTTGCAGGCTGGCCAAGCCCCCCAGTGTGGACCCTCATCCCATTGGGGTGTGGCCAGCCTGGGTGACGGGCTGAGGGCCGTTTTCAGGCTGCCCACAGTTCCTTCAGGTTTTGGGTCCCTACTGGGGTGCCTGGGCAGCCTGGGTGAGGAGCTGAGGGGCGTTTTCAGGCTGCCCACAGTCCCTTCAGGATTTGGGTCCCTACTAGGGTACCTTCCCAGCCTGGGTGAGGGATGATGGCTGTTTGCAGGCTGGCCAAACCCCCCAGTGGGGTCCCTCACTCCACCGGGGTGTGGCCAGCTTGGGTGCAGGCCTGAGGGCTGTTTTCTGGCTTTCATGCTGCCCACAGCTCCCATTGACCCAATGTCCCAGCAAGGCTGGCTGGAAGCAGGTTTCTGGGGTTTATTTATCTTCTATAATTGATACACTGTTCCTTTAAGCCGAGGCCTAGTCAGGTAATGAAGCCTCCTTTTGGCTTCAACTGCGTGGCTTCTATAATTGAAAGAATGTTGCGTTAGTTAGAGACTCAGCCAGCCTAAGCAGGCAGTTTCCTCCATCACTGGTGCAACGGGAGGCTGCTGTTTGCTTCAGCTCTGAGGCTTCTATAATTGAGACAATGTTGCAAGTATGTTGCCTGGAGCCGGGAGAAGCCCAGCCAGCCAGCCAGCAGACAGTTTACTCCTGGTGCAATGGAAGCTGCCTGTTTACTCTAGCTCCGTGACTGCTGGCCTCCATCTTGGCTGGGATAATTTGCATACAGCCACTCTGATTGGCTGATGAGCATGGCTTAGGCATCCTGTAGAAATGGTCAATTTCAATATTACCCTTTTATTAGATTAGACTATTGTAGTCAATGCAAAACAACATTAAAATATTGAAGAATGTTAGTTTGTGCACATATTATATTTTACATGCATTTTTTTCAAATAGGGTTTATCTTGCCATTCTGGACAATAAAAATTTAATTAAGAAAAAAATAAATGAATTTTCTGCTCAGGTTCTCATGTGGCCAAAGCCAGGGGGTTGACAAGACTTTGGTTCTAGGCTCATTCTGATTATTGGCAGGATCTGGTTCCTCTTAACACTTTTTTTAGTTGTTTTTTTAAAATTACTTATTGTTTTAAGTATTACATATGTCTCCTTTTTTTTTCTATGTGGCCTCTTCGATCCTCGAGCCAGCAACAGCACATTGAGTCCTTTCCGTACTTTTATCTCCCTCCCCCTTTTTATTGAATTTATTGGGTTGACAGTGGTTAACAAAATTACACAGGTTTTAGGTCCGCAAGTCTAAAACACATCATCTGTACCTTGTACTGTATGTTCCCCACCCCAAGGCAAGTCTCCTCCCATCACCAATGAGTCTTCTCAATACTTTGAATCTCTCAACCTCTTCTGCTTCCAGTCAGAGAAATTTCTCTACTTTTAGGAGCTCAAGTGATTAAATTGGGCCCACCCAAATAATCCAGGATAATCTCTCCATTTTAAGGTCTGCAATCTTAATCACACCTGCAAAGTCCCATTTGTCATTAAAGTAACATTTTCACAGATCCTGGTGATTAGGGTGTGGGCATCTTTTATGGAATCAGAGATCAGGACTAAGGAGGAGTAGGGCAGGGAAATGCTGTTTTTTATTTAATTTAAATATATTTTTATTGATTTCAGAGAGGAAAGAAGAGAGAAAGAAACAAAAGGAGAGAGAAAGAGATAGAAACATCAATGATGAGAGAGAATCATTGATCAGCTGCCTCCTGCATGCCCCACACTGGGGATCAAGCCTGCAACCTGGGCATGTGCCCTGACTGGGAATCAAACCATGACCTCCTGGTTCATAGGTCAACTCTCAACCAAGGAGCTATGTTAGTTGGGCAGGGCTGCTGTTTTGTTGTTGTTATTGTTTTATAAACCCTGTGGTAATCTGACCTTTTAAATTATGTGTTTTTGTTGTGATCAAATAAAAACCAGTAAATTAAATTCAATGACCAAATTTACAAGTATTGAAATCAAATGGACTGTATTTTAGGTAATGTATCAAATGTAGCCATTTATACAAGCAATCTATATTATACAAAATCAATTTTTGTGTTTCTAGGTGAAATAACCTAAGATCCACAAAGTCTGTTGAGAAATACTTGTTAGGCACAACAATGTCTGGGCTCTTGTGGAAATTCTGATTTGGATGGAGCACAGCACTTATCCAATGTATCAATTACCTTTATCAAAGGACCTACTCTGCTTATTTTTTGCAGTTACTGCTAATAACTAGCTCCTTCATGCATCAATAGTAGGAGATGACTATATATATATTTTCTTGATATGTAAAACAGAAGTCACCTTAGTTTTTGCTGGATGTCAAAATAGAGCTAATCTAGTCCAACCACATTTTCGACAGATGCCCTGGGAAAGAGGAAGAGACCTGTCCATTGTACAGCAAAGATCCTCACTTCTAAATGAGGTCCACAACTTTGGCCTCTGCATTTTATAGATGGGAACGGAGATGTAGACAGGAAGAAATACCTGTTCACGGTCATTTGGAACTCCTAAATTCTAATCTAGATTTCCCCTGAACTAAGTAGCCCCCTCCTGACTAACCACCTGATACTAAGCTAAATCTTATTCACTAAGTTTCTAGTATCTAGCACATTGACCTGCTCATAGAAGAATGAATGCACAATCTTTTTTTTCTTCATAATCTTTTTTTCTTAATTAAGAGGGTTTTGTTTTTATTTGAATAATTTTTAAAAATATTTTTTTATTGATTTCAGAGAGGAAGGAGAGAGGGAGAGAGAGAGCGAGAGAGAGAGAGAAACATCAATGAAGAGAGATTAGGGCTGTATTATATAAGCTCAAAATCTGGGCTGACATTTTCCAATTCTGTTTCAATCAGTTACTAGCTGTGTGATCTTGCACTCATACATCAATCAGTTTATGTCTGCTTCTATAAAATGAAGATAATAATGCAATCTATCTCATGGAACTCACATGAGGATTTAGTAAAATAATATATGTAACTTGGCACACAACAGCCACTCAATAACTATTAATTTTCTCTTTTTATATAATGGTTTACCTAATATGTAGTAAACTAGGAGTGTAATATGTTCCTATTGCTACTGCTAGTAAATGAAAAGAGTGGCCATTGGGAAAGGGGCCAAAGAACCTCCAGGAAGAAATCATCTTGGGGATTGAAATAAAAAATAGCTAGCACATCCAAATGTTAGTAAAACTCCTCCCTTGAAGTAAAATCATGCCAAGATTTAGTTACAGTATTTACAAAAAAAAGTTATTGCTGATATAATTATTAGGGTTTAAAAGGAAAGAGACTCTGGAAATCAATATGCTTAGCTCATTCTGACTCCTCTCCCCCTGAGATTAAGGTGACTGTGCTTGTGGCTGGAGGAATTTGTTTCCATAGATCTCATACATACAAGGATCTTTAGTTCAAAGTTTTCTATCATAGTACTCAGTGTTTTGGTATACTAAGAATTAAAAGAAGGTTTGTTGTTAAAAACAAAGCTACATCAATCTGGAGCTAGATTTCCAGAATCTTCTTGGAGCATTCTAGATAACAGAACTAACCGGACCAAGATCAGTATCCCCTACACATATCCTTGGGTTTGGATTCTATGGAAATTCAGAGTAATTAACACATATGGTCTGGCTCAAGACCCACCCCTAGAGCTCAACACAAATGAGGAAAAAAAAACTCTGTAACATTCAAACCATTGTGCTGTATGTATAGAAAACATAAAACTACATCACCATTTCTTAAGAACACAGCTATTGAGAATTGATTTTCTTAGTCTCAAATCTAACCTGCTAATGCAATTAATTTGTAACTGCAGGGTCCCCATTCATGTGTATTATGACAGCTTCCTTAAGTATACTCTATTTTAAGCTTAATATTAGAAAGGACCAGTTTTCCATTTCCCTTAATTATTACAACCACCCTTTGCAAAAGCTGTACTAATATTAAACTAAGTGCATGGCCTTATCAGAAAAATAGCCATTCTGGGAAGAGCAGGGAAGCTTATCCTATCTAATAAAGAGGGAATAAGCAAATTGACCATCACACCATCTCAAAGATGGCAGTGTCCAGTTCCCTCAGCCCCGCTGGAGTCCCCCAGTTCTTTCAGCCCCGCAGGAGGAGGTGGCAGGTGACCAGTGCGGCTAGACCCGCCCTCAGCCCCCCAGCTGCCCAGGTCCGGCCCAAGGTGTAGGCAAGCTTCGGATGGCAGATAGTGGCTGCCCAGCCAAGACCTGAGGCACAGGCAAACCTCAGATAGCAGCTGCCCAGCCGAAACCCTAGTGTAGGCAAGCCTCAGATGTTGGTTGCCCAGCTGCCTAGGGCAGGCCCAAGGCACAGGCAAGCCTCGGATGGTGGCTGCCCAGTTATCCAAGGCTGCCCAAGGCTCAGGTAACCAGGGCCAGCTGAGGCTTGTGCTGCCAGCAGTGGCAGCAGTAGAGGTGTGATGGGGGTGTCACCTTCCCCTGATTGCCAGGTTGCCTCCAGCCCCTGAGGGCTCCCAGACTCAGACTGTGAGAGGGGACAGGCAGGGCTGAGGGAGCCCCCATCCAGTGCATGAATTTTAATGCACCAGGTTTCTAGTCTTATCTAATAAAGGGGGAATATGCAAATTGACCATCACACAGTAATGGTCAAAATGGCTGTGCCCACATCAGTGGCGGAGGTTTCTGTAACACAAGATGGCTGCACCCACAGCAGAGGTCGAATTCCCATAATGAGCCTTAACAAGCAATCAGCAGGGACCTGAAGCTGCATGGCACTGGGCCAGGGCAGGGGACCAGAGGCTGTGCCTCCCTGTCTGGTGGGGCTTGACAGGGGACCTCAGGCTGCACCCCCCACACCAGTGCTGGGCCAGTGGACCTCAGGCCGCACCCCCCACCCTGGCACCAGGTCAGGGGACCTGAGGCTACACCCTATGCTCAGCAGGGCTTGACAAGGGACTTCAGGCCGTGCCCTCACCCAGAGGGGCTTAATGGGGTACCTCAGGCTGCACCCCCCCACCCTGGTGCCAGGCTGGGGGACCTGAGGCTGCACACCCCACCATGTGGGGCTTAACAGGGAAACTTGGGTCGTGGCCCACACTCGTACGGCTTAATGGGGAACCTCAAGGTGTGCCCCTGCCCTAGCATGGGCCAGGGGACCTCAGGCTGTGCACTCCACCCCAGGCCAGGGACCTCAAGGCGCACACCCCAGCCTGAGCTGGGGAATCTCAGGCTGTGCCTCTCGCCCCAGCACCGGGCCAGGTGACCTGAAGTTGCACCCTCCACCCGGTGGGGCTTGACGGAGGTGGAACCAGCCGGGTCTGGATCTAGCCCAATGGGGGTGGGGCTGGCTGGGTCTGGGTCTCACACAATTTCAAGGCACACATGGGTGGGTGGGGACTTGACTTTGGTTTCTGCGGTGCACCCCAGACTCTGACAGGAGGAAGATTTTCATATACATTTTACTAATTTTATTTCATCTCTGAAACTTCTATTATAGAGAAAGAGCAAATAGCAATATTAAAATGTTCCCTCTAGCCCTAGCTGGTTTGGCTCACTGGATAGAGCATCGGCCTGTGGACTCAAGGGTCCCAGGTTCGATTCCGGTCAAGGGCATGTACCTTGGTTGCAGGCACATCCCCGGTTGGGGGTGTGCAGGAGGCAGCTGATAGATGCTTCTCTCTCATCGATGTTTCTAACTCTCTATCCCTTTCCCTTCCTCTCTGTAAAAAATCAATAAAATATATTTAAAAATGTTCCCTCTAATTAATTCCCTTTTAATAATGTGCACTAATTTTGTGCACAAGGTCACTAGTGATAGATGATTATAAGATTAAATGATTGAGAAATTTTCACACTTATTCATTTAACTCCATTTTTTCTACCACCTACTATTCATAATACTTTCCCCCAAATATTACCAAAGGAAAACATTTGAGTGACATATAAAAAGACAATATCTATTTTATTCAAGCTTTTCTATAAGAAGTTAAACACAATGACCCCTAGTTGAAGGCATTACAAAAAATGTTAACATTGTTTCACATATCCCTTTAGTGCCCAGATGAAGAAAACACTTATCTGAATGAAAGAATAAGAATGTACATTCTTACAGTAGGTTTAATTAGGTATGCAGGGAAAAAAATCCATATAGGTCAGACATAAAATAGTAATGAACCTACTAGTTTCCTACAGGTGATGAGAATCCCACTGATGGGGCAAAAGTACATTTATAGTTATGAGTACACAAAACAGTTTATTTTTGTATTATTATTATATTATTTTTCATATGAACAACTGTAAACCTACTTTTGCCCCACCCTGTATTAAAAGTCTTCAAGAGCTCCCAAGACCTGGGGATCACTCTTCAACAATTAAAAAACAGTCATAGCTAGCTAATCCCATAACTCACTGTCCCCTTTTCCCTCAACTACTGTACTACCTTCCAAAATACTATTTTACTGCTAAAAAAGGAGGATGAAAACAAAATACCATTTCCCACTCCCAGGATGCATGACTATCAGCATCAGTAGCTCCTTGGGTAATAAGAATATCAAAGCACACCCTCACCGCATTGCCATCTAAATAGGGTAAGAGGAAAAATGGCTTTGAGTGAGGCATTTCAGTGTTCTGCTTCCTAGAATTATAAAAGACCTGGCTAGGAAAATCTCATTCCTACAAGGGAAAACCAAGTTGCTATTTTTGTGTGTTTTTTGTTTTTTGTTTTTAGAAAACAGTAGAACAAAGTGGAACATCCATGCCTGTCTTCCAGGCTCAATCTGATCTCAAAAATAAAAGCACAGGGAGGCAACAGCTTGGCAGCTACCCTTGCTCTGAACCTCAATTTTCTCAGAAAAGCTGGGGACACAGTGCTCCTCTCCTGCAGTGCAAGCAGGTTGCTAGTTTCCCCAAACATGTGAGGAGCGGCATCTCTGATCTTCCCCTAACAGCAGGAATTACAAGTAGCACCATCTGGTTAATACAAATGGGTGAATGCTTGGAGAACTGGTGATACAAATTTCTCAAGTTGCTATTAGTAATCTAAGTCTATCTTTGTAAGGAGAGAAACACTAGGAGGGCAATATCATTTGCATACTTCTTTAAATTTGGAGGAAGTACTGGTAGGGGGAATATATGTTGTGGGGATGGGTGAGAATGGAACCCTAGCATATGCAAAAAATGCATACAAACATTCGAGCCTTGGATGCTGGCTAGCTATACAAGACACAAAACCTAATAACTATTTGTGACAGTAAGGGAAAAGGGGGAAACACAACTATTCTTTTTATCAAGCAAATAGCAAAGTTCTAAGTGAAGATACTATCTCCTTTCTATTTAAAAACTATGTAGAGAAATAGTAAATGCTGGAAACCCTCAAATAAATGCAGATCTACACGGAACTTACAAAATATGCGAGAACTTGTCATTGTTTCTCAATCAACTCACACTTTACCTGAAATACAAATCACTCCCTGCTCCTCTAGATATTCTGAGCAGATTTATATTCTAATAACCATGGAAAGGTGAAAGACTACAATGAGGGAAACTACAAAAGGGGAACTCAGGTGTGGGAACTGGGGAATTAAAAGGTATGAAAAAGGACTGGTGGAGAAAAAGAAAGTGGTAAGAACTGAGGAGTGGCAACCAGACTGTCAACCCTTAGACGGAGGTGCCTCACACCTGGGAGGCTAGCACAATCTGGACACATAGGAAATACTTGATTTGAGTAGCAGAGGTGAAGAAAAAAGAGTTTATCATTGGAGAATGCAGTGGTTCAAATACTAATACCCAGTAAGTCATTCTGTCTCTGCTGCCTTTAAAAGCCTCTAATGGCTTTGAAAAGTATTGGTCAAAGAAGCTGCCACTGTTTTTTCCGTGGTTGTCATTATCCTGGTCAACACTAATGTCTGGGCCTTTCAAAGTAGAGGAAAATGCTGCTGAAGGGATAATGATTCAAGACCCTTACATTTTGATAGCCATAAACATGACTTAATGGGATCCCAAACAACAGATAACAGATTTTTTTTTCAATTTTGTTTGCTAAATGGTCTCTGTGACTCAAGTTTGGTCCCCACAAATAAAATTTGTTGGTATTGTTTGACAAAACGAATGCAAAGCAGGCATAGATCCCTAAGAAAGTTGTCACAACTCTTGATAAGGTGAACTCTATCGGCATCATCACTTTTTGCTTTGTCCCCTAGTTTGAAAATTTCACACAAAATGCCTGCTTTTACAGTTCAATGGGACTAACTCCCCTCTCTTCTGCAAGAAGCCCATTATCTTTAGTTTTTTGGTGCGTGACTCAACATAAAAGCCTATGGCTCTTAAGAGCTGCCTGTTTTTAAGTGGTCCAGTAGTTTCAGTTTCCATTTGACAAGTTCTCAGATTGAATGTTAAAATAAATGATCCCCATCACTGAGAGGTTCTCTTCAGGTTTTCTATTAGCACGACGGAATCGGTTTCTTCTTTGATTTGCTTCTCATAGATGTCATATTTCTTCCAGTGCTGGAAGAAAGGAAAAAAACAGACACTGTGACTTTTCTAAATACTGCTCTTTCCCTGAGTACTCACAGCCAATGCTTATTTTTAACTTTACATGCATGGAACCACGAGTGTGTGTTTCCTGTTATGTGTTGTTGTTTTCTTTTTTTGACCTAAGAATCTTTATCTATTTAAAGATTAATGAAACAAAACAATCAGGAATTAACCTTAAAGACAGAAAAAAAATCATGGGGTTGTTATGTGATATTGAAAGGCCATCTTAAAAGAGAAACAAATTTAGACATATCCAAAATTAAAAACGAAGTCTTTTAAAGAAGAATAAGAGGGTGGTATTCTTTTATTACTTCAAGTGTTTTAACCTTTGTTTTCTTACCACTCAAATTTGACCATTGCTCCAGAGACATATTGGGTTGAAAAAGTCAACTAGCATTTAAGTAAATGACAATATTAAGTGTTCCAAAAGTTTCAGTGCAGTTAAAACTTTTGAATGACCTTGTATTAACAGTTCCATGTAACACCATTTGCTGTAAAGGAATGACTATAAAGGAGCAGAGAATTATGCATAAGTTAAGCTCATCTTGAACTCAATTTAAGTGTGTCTCCTATGGTGAAAACCAATATTCTGGTCCTTGTCATCTTTACATATACATCAAGGAAAAGGGTAAAACCTAAGCTCAGTACCCTCATCTATAAAAGAAAGTTGTTAGACTAAACCAAGGGTCAGAAAACTATGGTCTAAGAGCCAAAGCCAGTAGGCCACTTGTTTTATTAAATTTTATTGGAACACAGCCACACCTACTTTTTTTCTGTATTGTCTATGTCTGCTTTCATGCTACAACAGCAGAGTTGAGTTGCTGTGACAGACACAAAATGGCTTGCTAAGCCCAAAATATTTTACTCAACCCTCTTTATCCATAGGTTTCACATCCACAGATTTAACCAACACAGGATCAAAAACAGTATTTTCAACCCAAGGTTGATAATCCATGCATGTAGAGGGCCAATGCAATGCTCTACACTATCTACTCTAATAAAAGAGTAATATTAAAATTGACCATTTCTTCGGAACACCTAAGCTACGCCCACCAGCCAAGCCACGCCAGCCAGCCAATCAGAGCAGCTGTATGCAAATTAACCCAGCCAAGATGGAGGCCAACCACCATGGAACTAGATCAAACAGGAGGCTTCCGTTGCACCAGGAGTAAACTGTCTGCCTAGGCTAAGGTGACCAGACATCCCACTTTTGGTGGGACAGTCCCGATTTTTAACAATTTGTCCCACGTCCCGCAGCATTTTAAAAAAGTTCCGATTTTTGGAAAGAATGCACGACAAGCTAGGGAACAGCAGGAGAACGAGAAGGGAATATACGGTTTTTGGCGGCCAAGCGGTCAATGGTGTCCCGCTTGACCAATGTTAAAATCTGGTCACCTTAGCCTAGGCTGGCTGGGTCTCTCTCTGCTCACAACAACATAGTTGCAATTATAGAAGCCACAGAGCTGAAGCAAACAGGAGGCTTCCATTGCACCAGCAATGGAGTAAACTGTCTGCCTAGGCCGGCTGGACCTCTACTAAGGCATGGAGCTGAAGCAAATAGGAGGCTTCATTACCTGCCTAGGCCTCGGCTTAAAGCAACAGTGTTTGAATTATAGAAGATAAATAAACCCCAGAAACCTGATTCCAGCCAGCCTTGCTGGGACATTGGGTCAATGGGAGCTGTGGGCAGCCTGAAAATGACCCTCATCCCCGCACCCAGGCTGGTCAGGTACCCCAGTAGGGACCCAAAACCTGAAGGGACTGTGGGCAGCCTGAAAACGGCCC
>PVJC01026229.1:0-24163 GCA_004026665.1 Murina feae
CCCCCCCCCCCCCCCCCCCCCCCCCCCCCCCCCCCCCCCCCCCCCCCCCCCCCCCCCCCCCCCCCCCCCCCCCCCCCCCCCCGCTCCTGCAGGGAACAGCTTGAGCTTTGCGCATTGCCCAGAGTCAAAAGTTCACTCCAGCTCCGGGATGTTGGCAGCCGCCCCTGAAGAGAACAACACAGCCTGCAAAGTCAAAACCCTGAGCCAGCTCCTCACTGCTTGCCTCCGATGTCAGTGAGAAGGCTGTGAAAAGAACACAAGCTGAGGACTATACCTGGTTTCCAGCAGTGCCCTGAACACACTCAAATCGATGTGTATCGGTTGACGGGAGCACCAGGTGGTGCTGAGCTGTGTAAGGAAAAGGGTCACATCTGGTTCCAGTGCAGCTCTCCTAGGCACTGTAAAGCAGTCATGTGATGAACACGTGTGGACTGCCTACTCTGTGGAGGGGCTAGGAATACAATGGTGAACAAGACTTGGACCTTGTTCTTGAAATAAAGTGTTCCACAGATAAGCATTCTCCTCATTCCAGATCTCAAACTTCCCTAAGAGAAATGGTAGAAATGTCAATTAAATCTGTTTTTATTAATTTCAGAGAGAGGAAGGGAGAGGGGAAGAGAGAGAAACATCAATGATGAGAGAGAATCATTGATCAGCTGCTTCCCACAAGCGCCCCCAACACCCCCCTCCACACACACACACACACACACACAACCTGGGCATGTGCTCTGACCGGAATCCAACCGGTGACCTCTTGGTTCCTGGGTCGATGCTCAACTGCTGAGCCTCCCCCGCTGGGGGAAATGTGATTGAAACCAAAGGTGGCTCTGTCCACATGTGCCTCAGAGGAGCAGGGGTGTGAGTGGTGGCAGTGACACAGGTCACATAATCGGGGAGAAAGGAGTGCGGGGGACATGGAGTTCAGCGCATTGTTTAGCAAAGTACAATGATGGAGCACAGCCATGCAGAGGAAGCCGGGGCAGTCATGGGTAGGAAGCGGAGACCGCCGGATTGCCCAGCATAAACAAGTATGAGGAAATGTTATTTTCCTCTTTGGAGTGGCTGAAAGGCAGTACAGAGAGGAAAAGGAGAGAGGGAAAGCAAACAAACAAACAAAACAAAACAAACAAACAAACAAAAAACCTAGCAGCCTTCGCGGGCATCCAGAACTTCAGTTGGAGAAATGTCCGAGGGGCTTTTTGAAGAGCGCGGTGTTTCGTTTGGACTCTCCGCCTGTGGAATGCCCTGTAACTCCTCTGGCTCATGCTCGTTTCCTCAGTAAAATGCTGCCACACACCACTGCTTCCCAGGTGCTGTTTTAGGAAGGGGAGGGAAAGACTCCTGGAGCCCGTGTCCTGTGTCTGATGCCAGTGAGAGGGAACGGAGTTTGCCACCTCCGTGTGTCAGCGGGGAAACAACACCAGAATGTCACCGGCGATGGGACTTCAGCAACCTGGGTTCCTGAGTTCTGGCTAAGGAAGAATTCAGAGCCAAGACTCAGACACAAGCCAACATTTATTTAGCAAGTCACAGAGGTAGAAGAAGTGAGCCAGCTGGGCTGCATGGGCTCAGGAAACCAGTTACAGAGGTAAAAGAAGGGTCCTTGGAGCTTAGGGGAGAGAAAGGCGAAACACAGGACTGAAGGAAGAAGGCATGGGCAGCTTCAGGGAGAGAAAGAGAGTAGAGGCCTTCATCTTCAGGATTTTTTTTTTTAATATATATTTTATTGATTTTTTTTTTTTACAGAGAGGAAGGGAGATAGAGGGTTAGAAACATTGATGAGAAAGAAACATCGATCAGCTGCCTCCTGCACACTCCCCACTGGGGATGTGCCCACAGCCAAGGTACACGCTCTTGACCGGAATTGAACCTGGGACCCTTCCGTCTGCAGGCCGACACTCTATCCACTGAGGCAAACCACTTAGGGCCATCTTCAGGATTTTGAAAGGAGAGGATTTCAGGGGAGGTCTCGAGGGAGTGTCTCAATGAAATATTCATCAGCTTCCAGGTGTGTTCGTCCAGGGTCCTGGTCTCCATGGATTGGTCAGCCATGGAGGAGGGAGTCATTAGTCATGCATCTGGTCCCAGGATCAGCCCTGGCATCACTCCATCTGGTTTTGCTGCTTCTTTGGGCCTGGACCGGAAACCCAATTTGGTCATCTCTAGTGTGACCAAAACTCTGTGTCTGTAGTTAACAGACCTGACACTCCGTTCCCAAGATTATTTTATGTGGCCAGAACCTCATTGTCCTGGGGCTTAGTGCTTCAGGGCGTGTCATGCAAGGGCCCCCAGGAGAGTCAGTCACGTTCCTTGTTCCTCCTCCAAGGGGTCTACACATGACTAGAGACATACCAGGGGAGGAAGGTCAGGGGAGGGTCTAAACCACGTGACCAGCAATAGGAAAGGTTGGGGGTGCATGACCAGTGACATACCAGGGAAGAGAGGTTACCCTGAGGGTGAGATTCTTGTTTTCCCAGTGTGGCTACGCACCTGGCCTTTCTGCCTGGTGACGTTCTATAACTGGCCTATCCCTACTCCACTCATGTCTGTCTAACTGCCTACATACCTATATGTCCTTTGGGATATTGATTGTTTTGAGTTGGTTATTTACAAACAAACAAACAAAAAAAGATGCAGAAAAAAACGTTGAGCCTTCCCTCTAACTACCTAAAAAGGAATTCAGATAGAGGACCTGCTCCAGGAAGGGAATGACCTATAACTTCCCATAAACAAATGTGTGATGGACAGGCAGGAACCTAGCAAGAGTCATTGATTAAAGTCCTCTCTGAGTCCATTGTTAAATATGGCCCAGCAAACATTTGTTCAATGAGCATTTCCTTCTTCATCTCCATGTGAATTGCCTTCCTACCCTTTGAAGTCCTAAACCACACCCACTCTGTCCACTTCTCCTTAGCTCAAGATGGCATATAAGTCTCAACTGCACTCAGCTGGTGTGGCTCAGTGAATAGAGCGTTGGCCTGTGGACTGAAGGGTGCCAGGTTTGATTCTAGTCAAGGGTACATGCCTGGGTTTCGGGCTCAATCCCAAGTAGGGGGCATGCAGCAAACAGCCGATTAATGATTCTCTCTCATCCCCTCTCTCTCTCTCTTTCTCCCTCTCTCTCTCTCTCTCTCTCTCTCTCTCTCTCTCTCTCTCTCTCCCTCTCTCTCCCTTTCCCTTCCTCTCTGAAATCAATAAAAAATAACATAAAAATAAAAAAAGTCTCAACTGCCCAATGTGTCCTCCAGTCTCATATTCTTCAGGAACCCTGTACGTACCTAATAAATTTCTTCCATTAATCTGCCTCGTGTTATTAGTTCAGCCGGAACTTAATGAGGTTGGAGGAAAATTCTTTTTCTGCCCCCCACACCACAATAGAGGTAAAGGAACATCCACGAAATGGAAAATAAACAGTAAGAAATCAGAGCCCAAGATGATGTGATAAAGCCAATCTCCCTGGACATTCCCGGGGCAGGCGACGGTGTTTCCTTTAGGGTGTCACACCGAGATTCGTAAGAGCAGCAGGTGGCATCTGGGTTGTATTTTGTGGGGCGGAACATGTCTTGTCTATGTGTATCACATCATGCCTCCACAGGTGCTAGTACAAACCTCCTAGGAAGAACTTATAAGTGTCTGAGGGCTCTCTCTATATATAAAAGCCAAGTGACCAGAACAACAAAATGACTGGAATGACTGGTCACTATGAAGGGCACTGCAGCAGCCAACCAGCCCAATGGTGGCCTCAATCATCCCCCCCTAAAACCTCCTGCGGCCCCTCTCCGCCAAGCCGAGCACAAATTTGTGCACTGGGCCTCTAGTAATTTATAATAGAGCATTGAAATCTCAGCACCTAACTGCCAAACAAAATCAGGGGTCGCCCAGGACCCTCAGGTCTGAAACTCAGGAGCTGCTTCATATGCCGGTGAACAGGTCATTGTCCCTTAACTCTGGCTCCACAGGCTCCTGGCCAGAATGCTTTCTCTATGGGTCAGCCCAGGATTGAGACTCCTATCATGAAGGACCTGAGATAGACTTAAGACAGAAGATTCCAGAACAATGCCTTCTCAGCACACAGAAAACCCCATCACATTTGGAAGAGGTTTTTCAAACACTCACTCTTAATCAATGTCACCTCATTTTTGGTATTTGAATTTGAAAACAGCAAAGACCAAGCTAGTAATTCTTTGGGTCTGAGTGGCATTTAAGGCAGAGCTACCTTAATGTCAGAGGAAAAAATAGATGGTACTTTTTAAATAGATGGATTTACTCTTACACAGAGTTATCTCTGTCCTGGTGAGATGATGCCTGAAGAAACGTGAGGTTTGGGGCACTGATTTACTGAGCACACACTCTGCCAGGAGCAGGAGATAATGATGTGGACAAGACAGAGTAAGCTCTGCCTCCATGGTGACAGCATTATCATGAGAGAGAGGCCAAGCAAAGGGAAGTTAAAGGACCACAGACGGTGGGTGCCAGGTTTGGGGGCTACAGCATGAGATGAGAGTGCATTGGCAGGGGCCAGCTCAGACCCCAGGTCTGGCACAGCCGTTAAGAGGAGCTACCATGTAACTGGAGACCTAAACAAGGAATAAGATTTGGCAAAAAATAAAATTTAAAAAAGGCAGTGTAAGGGAAAGTGTAGCAAGAGGGAAGAGCATGCCTTAGATCAAAAACCCAGATTAAGCACAGGGTCAATCTCCAACAAAGCAAGAGCAATAGCCCTAGCCATTTTGCTTAGTGGTTAGAGCTTCGGCCCACAGACTGAAGGGTAGTGGGTTGGATTCCTGTCAAGGGCACATGCCTGGGGTGCAGGCTCAATCTTGGCCTGGAGGGTGAGGGTGCAGGAGGCAACCAGTCGATGACCCTCTCACATGGATGTTTCCTTCTCTTTGTCTCTCTCCCTCCCTTTCACTCTCTCTAAACAAAAACAAAACAAAACCAAAAAAATCAATGGAAAAAATATCCTCATGTGAGGATAAAAAAAAAGCAAGGGCAATAAAATTTCACTTTTTTTCAATCTAATATTTCAGAAAAGATCAAAGTAGCAATTATTTTTAAAAAACATACTTTTGTTAGGCGTTCTTATTGTCTAAATGTACTTTACAACTAGAATTGTTTTTGTGTTTGAATCTCAAATGTAGAGTAGACACAATCTGTTCAGTGTTTAGGGCCAGTGATATTACTTACTGAATGCTAATTATGTCCCCGTCTTATTTGGAGTGTTTTATGAGCATTGACTCATTGAAGCCTCACAAGAACTCTATTATTCCGTTTTATTGATGGAGAAACTGAGGCAGAGAAGTTAAGGCACTCACTTGAGGTCATCACATTATTAGGCAAAGGCGGGATTTGAACCCAAATGGTCTAGTGCCAAAGTCTGTGTTCCCATCTGTGGATGTTGTGCCCATATGTTGGGGAAGTAAATTCCCTCTGGCTTAAAAAATTGTATACTTAAAAAAAAATGAAACCAAAGAGAAAAATGAAAATGAGATCGTGAAGAGCTTTGTGAGCCATATCGAAGGTTTTAACTTCTGCATGAGAGGAGTGAGGAGTCTTGGGAAGTTTTAAAGTGTGGAAATGACATCATCGGATTTGCTTGGTACCACGATCTCTCTGGCAAGCACATGGGGGAGAATCAAGGCCTGAGCAGGGAGGCAGTGGTGAGAGCAGCCGTCCAGGTGAACAGGAGTGAGTGCTGGGTCCAGGATGGTCAGGGAAGCTGGAGACACGGCACAGTTTGAGGGTAGGTTGGAGGCAGAATCAACAGAACATAGCAACTGACTGGAGGGAGGGCTGGGGGAGTGAGAAGTTGAGGGTGACACCCGAGTTTCTGAGTGGATGTCGTGCAGGGCACATGGAAGGGGTGAGTTAGGGGACAAGACAGGAGTTCAGACCTGGACACACTGGACTCAAGGGGCCTGACATTTATCAGGCAGGTGATGTCCACGGTGCGGCTGGGTATGAAAATCTGAAGTTCAGAAGAGCTGGTAATTAAAGCTGTAGGAGTAGATGAGATCTCTTCTCCCTGCCCCCTCCCCCAAACCCCCAGCAAGTGTACTGTGTGAAACTAAAAGGAGGCGGGAAGAAAATCAAAATTTAAGAAATTGTCAGACTAGAAGCCCGGAGGACGCCAGGACAAGATGTCAGAGTGGGGGAACCCCAAGAGCACCGTGTCCCAGAGCAGAGGACAGTCAGGACGGGAGGGGAGGGCTGCTGCTCAGAGGCCCCGGGGTCTGGAGCCACAAAGACATGATTAGTGACTTTGGCGAGAGCTGCTTTCACAAGAGTCGGGGGACAAGCCAGACAGCAGCCACTGAAGGGCGCCCAGGCGGTGGAGCCGTGGAAAAAGGCTGTAAACCCCGGGGTCTGACCGGGTAGGGGACGAAGAAATTGGGCAGCAGAGCACAGGGGTCGAGGTCTTCATCGTCACTTCTGTAACAGCTGCTTCTCCCCAAGATGTGAGCGCTCAGGCCAAGGGGATGGAAAGGAGCGGAGAACACAGGGCGTTGGCAAGGAGAGGTCGTGAGAGAGCAGAGGATTGAGATCCCAGGTAGAGAGGGACCCTGCGGCCCAGGTGACAGAGGTGTTACCTGAACAAGGAGGCCATTGGACAGGTGGCTCTAGCGCCACGGAGGCCTAGGTAAGCAATCCCCACCCTGAGCCTGGGGATGTCTCCAGGTTACAGAATGGAAACCTGCGGGCCACCAATGCCACACAGCCAACCAGACTTCGAACCACAGCTGGTGGTGCCCTGCCTCTGCTCCCGCCTTGGCCCTATCCGGGTCTCTCCCCAGCTCTTGTTAGCGATTGTCTCTAACCATTCCCAGCTTGGTACTGCCCAGTTCAAATAAACTCTTAAAACATTTACTATGCCCCAGCTTATCTTCCGACAGAGTAAGGGAACAAGTGGGAAAGGCAGGCCTGGTCAGGGCAGAGCAAGAAGTGAAGGCTATTTCTAAGCAGCAGCTTCTATTTCCTCAGACACCGGGGGCCAGGGTCATCTGCTGAGTGTGAGAGGGGAACTAAAGGAGAAGTTTGAGGAGATGACACCTCCTCTTTGCCACCTTCACTGACCATTTGTTTGTGTGGGCAGCTCTGTCCAGTCCCTGGAAACGCCAGTTCATCACAGTTCATCCTGTTGTGTTTTCAGGTTGTTGTTTTTCTCAAAGGGCAAGTTCAAATATCATGGATGGAATTATGCTAGACAGACAGAGTTATAGAAGTAGGTAACAACGAAGCTTGTGAAGAAAACTATTCAAAAAATTATCCTACTCTAAAGCTCCTCTATTAGCTGGAATGATACGTAGGGTGGATCTGTAACCCTTCCAGAGTCCTGGTTTTTGTCTACTTCTATTCACATTAGACACGGGGGACTCTGCAATACCTTTCTAGATAATGCTCCCGCAAGCTAAACGGACCCAGCACCAAATATTTGTGATCTTGCAGTTTTTTGTTTCCCATATTTTTTAATAGGATTTTGTGGTTTTCAGAATTGAGTCAAATTCATATTTCAAATTTCTTCTTCATTTTTATTCAACTGTTAGCAAAAGCAGGACACCATGTTGCTAGACCCCATGTATTAAATTTTATTCAGAATCAGCAGCTAAAACAAGCTCTTTTGAAGGATACACACGCTCCCTCCTTCCTGACAAACAAAAAGCATGCAACTTCCGAGGCCTCCTTCGACAGAGCCTCGGGGATGGTCTGATGTCTGGCTGGAGCTACTGAATTCACCCTTGTCACTTCCATTTCCTCTCGTCTGTCAGCCTAGATTGACGGCCATTTCCTCTAGTGTGTTCTTCAAGACACAAACCTTTTGGGATATGTGATACAAAGTAAGTTAAAAGACCAACTCAGTCCTGTAGCTAGTTGAGAGCAATTCAATTTCTCCATGAACCCTCTTGTGCTTACCTAGTCTTCGCAGAACATAATAAATCTCTTATAAACTAAACATCCCGTTTTGCTATGAAATTCTGGGCCCACACTGGGGAAAAGTTTATCTTGAAAAATTCTCATAACTTAGATTGAATCGTGTCCAGATCTCCGAAGTGGTTTTCCAACTTCTTGTTACACCAGGCAACAATGTACAAAGAAAGCAAACAGGAGCATAATTCATCAGCGCGCACACATTTTCTTTGGACGCGATATTTTACCAGATATTCCGCTGCCCGCTCCCCCTGGCTGCCTTCCCGGAGGTGGCATTCTCATTTTTCTGGGTGTAGCTGTAGCTCTGCTGGCTTGATGGTTTTTATTCTTCCGAGTGATTTGCTTTTAGTCCGTTTACACCACCCACAGGCCTGCCGTCTTCCCAAGGACCAGCCTGGGACAGCGAGAGGGGATGCACATCTGCTACCTGCACAGGCAGCGTCTGCATCCCCTGCTGTAATTGGCATTTTGCTTTCCTGCGCCTCCTGCTTTGCATTTATACTGCGCCCTGAATCAAACGGCTCTGAGACCTCGAATTCCTTTCTCTCGGCAGCACTGCCATCCTGCCCCATATCTCAGGAAGCTCTGAGGAAATGTTATTCAAATTGAACCTGGAAATAGGGGAAAGGGAAATTAGGTAAGCGAGGCGATAAAGCAACAACATGGAATAACACCTGGAAATGAAAACTCGGAGCCCAATGCTTCCCTAAGATTCCTGAGCCCTAATGACTGCCTCCCCCACCTCCTGCCGCTGGGGGCTCCCATGGCCTGCAGGTCTTCTTCACGGGCAGTAGCATGAAGCAACCCTCTCCCTACAACACTAGGCCATGGCCCTGCTCCTAGGAAGTTTCCTTTACAGCGAGTGGGGCAGGTGCTTAAGCTCACCACCTGGGTGTTCAAAAGCAACTTTCCATACAAGGGCCCTTGTACTGACCCTTGTCGTCAGCATATGCCTACGCTTCCATGTCCTCCAGTCTGTTGGCCTGAGTTGATGTCCATTTCCCGTGTTCTGCTGTAGGAATCCCGCTCTGCCCTTGTCAGAGTCTGCTTCCTCTCCCCTTCCAAGTGTCCTACACTGGGGAACGCGACACAGTACATGAAAATTCCGTCCTCACAGAAGCAAGTTCTTCCTTTGTTGATGTCATGTGTGTCAAAGTGCACCCTCCATCTCATTCGTGTCTCCAGGATGTGGGGCCATTGCGATGCGTTTTAGAAATTGTACTGTGTTTATTGAATGATTCGCAACTTGCAGCTTAAAAGAAGCGAGCTGGCCTAACCGGTGTGGCTCAGTGGATAGAGCACGGCCTGCGGACTGAAGGGTCCCAGGTTCGATTCCGGTCAAGGGCGTGTACCTTGGTTGCGGGCACATCCCCAGTAGGAGGTGTGCAGGAGGCAGCTGATTGATGTTTCTCTCTCATCGATGTTTCTAACTCTCTGTCCCTCTCCCTTCCTCTCTGTGAAAAATCAATAAAATATACATTTAAAAAAATAAAATTAAATAAATAAATTAATTAAAGAAGCGAGCTGTTCCAACATTATCTTCTCCCCACTAGGTTGAGACTGGACCCAGATCAGGTATAGAATTTCCATTATGCTTTAGAGTGTGTTCTGAGCTTTCTGTTTACCCCTCTGCTCTGTTTATGAGCTGGTAGCTACTGCATGAGCTTTAGAGGTTCTCTAATGGGTTTAGTACCTGGTAGGGTTGGTCTCCCCTCAGGGTTCTTCTTTTTCAGAATTGTACTAGCTCTTCATATTCATTTTCCCAAGTATCCTTTTGCATTCACATGCTTGTTTAAAAAATATTCTGCTGGTCTTTCTATTGGCATGCCGATTTTTATTAGCATACTATCCTTGTTGATGATTACTATCCAAAATGAGATATGTCTTCCAACTTGTTCAGTAGTTTTTTTGATGCCTTTAATAACAGTATCCTAAACTTTTAAAATATAAATCATGCACATACTTTACTAAATGTATTCCGAGGTATTTTGTTTTTAATGCTGCTTTTAAATAAGTGATTTTTAAAAATTATAATAGATCCTAGTACTGTTTGTGATTTCTGTATGGATGCTATTGATGTATAGGTATTAAATTTTCACTGCATTGTCTTATTTAATATCTTATTGTTTTAGTATTCCTGTTTTAGTTCGTTCTCTTGGCTTCTTCAGGTATGCAATCATATTACCTCTAAATAGTAACTTTTTAACCATATTTAATATGTTTTTATCTCTGTTGTCCTTTTTTAGTCTAAATGCTGGATTATTATTTCCAGATAATGGTGAAGAAAAGTGGCAACAGTGGGAATTGACGTCTCATTAAGATGGGTAGCCATCCAGAAAAAAAAAATTATATCCATAACTTACACCTTATACCTTATACCAGGACAAATTCCAAATCAATCAAAATTTACATGCAAATAATTAAATCATAGGGGAAATTAATGGAGAATTTTTTATAAACTTAGTTTCAAGGATTTCTTTCAAAATATTCAAAACCCAGAAGTCAGAAATAAAAAGATTCGTAATTTTGCTAACATTAAAACAACAACAACAAAACAAGAGATTTCTACCTGCCAAAATAAAATAAAGACAAAACAGATAACAAAAAATAGTATTTACAACTCATATAACAGAGGGAGAACTACATGAATATATAAAATGTTCTTAAAAATGGATTTAAATAATTAAAAACCAATAACCCCGGAGGAAAAGGACATAGACAATACCTCACAGAAAGTGAAATAAAAATGTCCCTTAGTCCTATGAAAAAATACTCTTATCCCCCTCCCGCACAGGAAGAGGAATGCAAATTATAATGACATTATACTGCCCTTTCTCACCTCTCGGCGAGGATCTCACTAAGAGCTTGAGAGCACACCATGCTAGCAAGCCACACAGCACACCCTTTCTGACTCCATTGATAGGAACAGGAGCTGCTGAGATGGTGTGGGCGGTAATCTGGCAATATCTACCAATATCGCAGATTCAGAAAACGCCTGACACCGTTCTTCTGCTTGTGGCTATTTATCCTACAAGCGTATTTTCTCATGTGCAGAATGAGTAGCTTCCATGGCTATTCATTATAGTGTTGTTTATAAGAACAAATGGTTGGAAACATCCCTAATGTTTATCTGGGGGAGGCTGGTTAAACAATTACCCATACAATAAACTATTATGCAGCGAGATAAAAGAAGGAGGAACCATTCAGCATCCAAATCTGGAAAATCTTTGAAGATATTGTTAGATGAAAGCAAAAACTCAAACGTAGGCCACATGGTATATCCTTTTTATTTAAAAGAATAAAAGGGGGAAAAAACAAAGAATGTATGCTTGTGTTTGCCTGTGTGTGCACGAACAAATTATGAAAGGGTACACAACTATTAACACTGGTTACCAACCTGGCCGGTGTGCTCAGGGGTTAGAGTGTTGGCCTTGGCCCTGAGGGGTCTCAGGTTTGATTCCTGATCAAGGGTACATACCTGGGTTGCAGGTTTTATCCCCTCCTCAGTCGGGGCATGTGCTGGAGGCAGCCAGTTGATGTGATGTGTCTCTCTCACATTGATGTTCTCTCTCTTTTTCTCCCTTCTTCTCCCTCCCTTCCACCCTCTCTAAAGCACAATAGAAAAAATATCTTAGGGTGAGGATTAACCAAAAAGAAAAGTTATTTATGGCAGTAAAAACTCCGAAAATTGAGGATAAAAATGGGAAGATGAGCCCTAACTGGTGTGGCTCAGTGGATAGAGCATCGGCCTGCAGACTCAAGGGTCCTGGTTTCGATTCTGGTCAAGGGCATGTACCTTGGTTGCAGGCATATCCTCAGTGGGGGGTGTGCAGGAGACAGCTGATCGATGTTTCTCTCTCATCGATGTTTCTGACTCTCTATCCCTCTCCCTTTCTCTCTGTAAAAATCAATAAAATATATATTTTTTTAAATGGGAAGATGATAGTTCACTAATACTTTATTCATTCGTCTATTTATTTATTTACTTAAGTGTTTCAACAAATTGATAGGGTTTTTTTTAATAAAGTAAGGATTTCTCAGAAAGATGAGAACAAAAAAGTGGGTCAAAACTATTTTTTTCACCCCCTCTGAAAAATAATCAAAGTGTGTCAAGAAATTTCTCCCAGAGATGGCCCAGATAGGACAAGAGCGAAGCAGGACATCAAGAGCGAACTGATGACCTCCCTCCAGGGAGACACAGCACACAAACTCACCTAATGGCGCAAGGGCCGCTAATAAAATAGGCCCTGTTAAGCTCCTTGCAAATTAGAAATAAAAACCTCCTGCCTCCAGGACTCCAGCCCCAGGCTGGGCAAGTACACGTGCACTTGTGCCGAGTTTTAGAGAGCGGCTTTCCCTCCGGTGGAAGCAGTCTTGTCCGGCTCACACAGCCCAGGCAGCAACAATATGAGTTTCGGCCCCCACTCAGCCAAGTGCCCTGCCCAGCCATGAAGAGTGGTAAGAAAGTGAGACAAGGGACAGGGAGGGACTACTCTGCGAGGACCCTGAGCACCCATGCATCAGTGTCATGGGAGCTAACGTTGTGAGGCAGGGATTTTGCTGACTCCAATTTCCGGTTTGGGTTCCCCCAACCAATGTGATGGAATACTTTACTGGACTGAAGGGCAATTTTTCCTAAAGGAGAAAGAGAGAAGGAGGAAAGGAGGAAGAAATGGGGAGGGAGGGAGGGAGGGAGGGAGGGAGGGAGGGAGGGAGGGATTGTAGGACAAAAAGGAACTCCTTGCCTTAGAGTCCCTTTGTTGCTTCAGGAAGAACATTCCAGGGCAGGAGCACCAGGCCAAGGAAATCCAAGGCACAGCAAAGGGGGCGCTGTCAGGCATCTCCTCACCAACTGCCAAGTGCATCCTGACTGGGAGACATCTTCCTGAGACAGAAAGGCATCTGCTCAGATTGGCAGACAGACAGCAGGCACAGGACCTGACGTCACATAGACAAGCCACAGCGGGGGAAATCAGACACAGAAAACGGGGGTCTGAAGGGCTGACTCCTTCGGGGACTGTCCGCACCCCCATTTCTCTCCACCCCTCCATCAGACTGGTAACCAAGTGATTAACAGGAATTTGTATTATTTCTTCTTATCATCATAAGTCATAAAAGGGGGAATGAAAAATGTCAAGCTAAGCAGTAAACAGACCCAAGGAGAATGTGCCCTCTTCATATGCGTTCAAATAGATCAAAATAGACCTCGGCGATAAGCCCACACAAGCAGCACTCAGTCCTTCGGAAAGTTTTGGCAAGAAAATGAAGATAACATGAGAAAGCTCAGAGTCTGCTTTCACAACGCTCTGTTCCATTAAACACACAGGCGAGCATTTAGAGCATTGCTTTTATAATATTTAAAATGAAAGATAAGACAGGGAAGATGGTTTTGACAGGGAGTGACTGCATTGGGGAAGTAAAGCTGGTGGGGTGACTATTAATGCCTCGGTGGCATTTAAAACATCGCCCTAAGCGGTTGAGAACCAAACTGGCCTGCAGAACATTAAACCTGGGATGCGAGGAGAGACTGGACATGCACTTCCAGAAATACAAGGTAAATAAAAGGAAATGAAAAAGTCCCAGATAAAGGAGAGCAGAGCGAGCAGCAGAAATCTGTCATCTGGATAATTGATCTTCCTTGAGGAGGAAATAGAGTACTTCAATCCAAAGCCATTTAAGAAACAGAGCTTTATGCTTCCAGCATTTTCCTCCAACTGATTCTTGCAACAGACTGAATTCTAGCTCAAATGTCTAGTTCATTGGTCCTCCCACCTACATCGTGGGTTGTTTCCTTCAAATTCCTCAACTTACAAGAGAATAGGGGTATTTATTAGATTAAAATAAGAAAGACTTAGCATTAAAATATATGGTACTAATTTAGATATTGGCCAGTAATAATAATGATGACAATAATAACAACTTAGTATATTGAATATTTTATATGTGGCAGGGAACACACAAAGCATTATCTCATTTCATAATCACCAACAAACCTATAAAGAAACTATTACTAAAAGCATTTCACTGCTCATTCAGTCTTTCCCAGTGTTGAGCATCAACTTGCAAATCAGGAGGTCACAGTTCGGTTCCTTGTCAGGGCCTGGGTTTGATCCCCAGTAGGGAGTGTGCAGGAGGCAGCTGATGAATGATTCTCATCGTTAATGTTTCTATCTCTCTCTCCCTCTCCGTTCCTCTCTGAAATCAATGAAACATATTTTTTTTTTTAAAAAAATGATTTTACTGATTAGGAAAAGGAAGGTGACCTAGAATGAGTAACAAAAACAAATCAAGCTAACCTCAGACTTCTTCCCTGAAACATTAGACGCCAGATGAAAATAAGGGTCATCTCTCCTCTACAATGTCCTCCTCTGGAAGGTTGTGTGCTCATGAGTGTAGGGAAGCTTATGCAAACTTTTGTCATGCATATGAAAACCAATAACATCTAACAGGAAATTGTCTATGCATACTAACTTCTTTACTTCCTACAGCTTCCACAGAGAGTGATGTGATTACTCTTTTACAAAAGAGGACGCTGAAGTACAAGGAACTTCTCTAGTACCCTGCCTGAGGCCACATCTCTAGAAAGTAGCAGATGCTGGGATTGGCACCCAGAGCACTTCAGCTCCAGAATCTGTAGTTTGAGCCAATGTGCTATTTGAAAACTCACAGATCACCTCAAAGAAAAGCTACTGTACCAACAACAGTTCTACAATCAGCCCATTTCAGATAGCTCCTACTCATCTCTCAGGCACTAGTTTAAATATTTGTCACTCCAGCCCTGGCTGGGTTGGCTCAATGGATAGAGCATCTGTGGACTGTAGGATCCCCGGTTCAATTCTGGTCAAGGCCACATGCATAGGTTGCTGGCTTGATCCCCAGTAGGGGGCGTGCAGGAGGCAGCCACTCATTGATTCTTTTGCTCCCATCATTAATGTTTCTATCTCTCTCTCCCTCTCCCTTCGTCTCTGAAATCAATAAAAATATTTTTAAAAAAATATAAATGTCACTCCTTTAGGAAAATCTCCTCTGTGACCTCTTTCAAACCGGGTCTACCAGTCAGGATATAACTAGAAAATGAGAGCTGTCTAGGTATTTCAAACAGAGGGCATTGAACACAGGGGTCAGTTATGGAAAAATTGTGAAAATAAATAGGGTACAAAGTATAACCTCCTGCAGAGGAGAGAATGTGTAGATCTTGTCCATTACTATAGTTCCATGACCCAGTACAATACTTGGTACATAGCTGGCGTTCAATACATATTTCATAAATAATTGTTAAGTGTTTGAAGGAATGAACTGACACCACCCAATAAATCTGTAGCAGTAAGTATTAATCATGAATGGATTAAAAACAAGCAATAAATAACTTGCCTTCAAATGAAGATTCATAACGAGGCATTTTGCAGTTTGCAGCTTAAACTCATACCAAAGGAATTCTGTATTAATCATTAAAATGAATAATACCCAAACATTCCTGGACTTGACATAGGGGAGAACTCTTAGAATTCTCCCTTGTCTTCCAGGCAAAGCAAATACCTTTTAAGTTGGCATTTCAAAATTTTTAGATTTTTACTATTCATTGAAAGATATGCACATTCAACAGACAGAGAACAAAGAATCCAGACTGCATGAGGTCAGAGGACAAGATTGTTAGAGGATTATTTCTGTAGCCAGGAGACTTGAATACTATAGAGTCCAATTTAACTGCCCCTCTTCCTGCTGGCCCCTTATTTGAGTCTCTTCCCGTTCCCTTTTTCAGAGAGGCAAATATTTAAAATATCTGAACCAAATCAAGATGACTCAAACCAAGCACACAGTGCAACAGGGGGCTTCCAATTTTCCTTCATCTCACCCCACAGAACCAAGAGCCAGGGAGGAAGATAAGACGTCAGGAGAAATAATAGGCATCGTGTTAAGTGTCAGCTTCTTTTAAAAAGTCTCCTTTGCCACCAAGATTAACCTCTTCCTCAGACAAAAATCTAAACCAGCAAATGCTTACATGCTTTTGTGTGAAATTTCTGGAAAATCTAGGCTTGCATTAGGCAATAGATTTATTCATCGTTATAGTATAGGGCAAAGCAGAAGAAAAGCTTGATTCTATTCATTTACTTACCAGCTTTTCAAAATAATGAATTTGGATCCACAGACTCCTCCAAAGGTAATCTTGGAGTTTTTCTTTCTTATTTATTTTGGTGTCTCCTCTGTAACATACTTAATATGCTTTAATCCATAGGAAGGACTATTTTTATTTGTGCAGGAATGAGTTCATCTCTAGGGTCAACCTGCTCACGTTGGCACCCGAGTCCTTTGAAATGGTCTCAGCTGTCGTTGTCAGTGATTTCGCTTTCAAGTGTAACAAGATCTTCGTGCTCATATTGTGTGGTTCCTGTCCCTGACCCAAAATCTGCCTCTTCTCTAAGAAGCTGTGGTTCAAGTGCAGTGAGAACTAAGAGCTGCTGGTGCTCATTTGCCGTGTGCATCGGTCTTTGTTCCAGGCCTTTAGAAGGAACAAGGGTAGAAAATGTGTGATTTGAGATGAGGATAAGATATATCATGCGTCCATCTGCGCTGATATCTCCAACTCAAGGTCAGGACCAGTGTGTTTTTATGTCTTCGTTATAAATTGGCAGTATAGGCTCGCCATCAGAGGAAGCCTGATTATGGAAAAACTGGACATCTTCTTTCTTTAGGAAAGGGGGGAAGAAGACAGAAATGGAGGCAGAAAGACGGATGAGAATTGTTTTCGGTAAGAAGAGAACTGAAACACATCTGTTAGAACGGCTATATTAAAAAATAAAGAGAAAATAACAAGTGTTGGTAAGGATGTGGGAAAATTGGAACTGGAACCTTGTGTGCTATTGATGAGAATGTAAAAGGGAATTACTATCTGATCCAGCAATTCCACTTCGGGGCATGAGGGACTACTATACATTGCAGGACTCGCTAAGACAAGAAGCATTCTTTTATTTTTATTTTTTTTCAACGAACGTTTACATTAAATATTATTTTGTGTTTGTTTCAGGTGTGCAGCATAGTGGTTAAACAATCACATGTTTTACGAAGTGTTCCCCCTGATATTTGCAGTATCAACCTGGAACCAGACACAGTTATTACAATGTTTTTAACCATATTTCCTGTGTCGTACTTTACATCTCGGTGACTGCTCTGCAACTACCAATCTGTACTTCTCCATTCCTTCACCTTTTTCACCCAGTCCCCGAACCCCCACCCTCTGGCAACCTCAGTCTGTTCTCTGTATCTATAGGTCTGTTTCTGTTTTGTTCGTTCATTTATATTATTCTTTAGATTCCACATGTAAGTAAAATCATGTGGTGTTTGTCATTCTTTGAGTGACTTATTTAAACCAGCATGATACCCTTTAAATCCATCCATACTTCACAAATAGTAAGAGTTCGTTATTTTTTATGGCTAAATAATATTCCACTGAATGTATGTACCACAGTTTTTTATTCACTCATGTATTGATGGGCACTTGGGTTGCTACCACAACTTGGCTATTGTGAACAACACTGCAATGAGTGCAGGGGTGCATGTATTCTTTCAAATGAGCGTTTTGGGTTTCTTCAGATATAGACCCAGAAGTGGATTCACTGGGTCATAAGGCAGTTCCATTTTTAAAGACAGGTCCGTTTTAGTCCTCCACACTGTTCTCCACAGTGGCTACACCATCTGCTTTGCCACCAACAGTGCTCGGGGGGTTCCTCTTCCTCACATGCTGGCCAGCACTGTCATCTGTGGTGACAGCCGTTCTGACAGGTGTGAGGTGATACCTCGTTGTGGCTTTAATTTGCGTTTCTCTGATGATCAGTGATGCTGAGCATCTTTCCGTATGTCTATTGGCCATCTGCATGTCAAGAGGCATTCTTTGTTGAAACTGAAGATGCTATGTGAGCAATTACATAAAGCGTGCGCGTGCCTAGCCAAGTCTAAATCAACGTTGTGGTCCATTAATGTTTACATGCAATGAATGAATGGCTGAGAATACAAAGCTCTTTTTAAGTGCAGGTAATTTAATACCAATATACACACAGGAATAAATATTGGCTCACACTTCATTCGTGTAAAATGTGACATTATGCAATGCACTGAGATAATTTTGCACCAGAATATATATGAAAAGTAAGTCACTGAAACAATGTTCAGATTCTAAGATAAATATCAAGAATTCTGGAAAATTCTAAAACAACCAAAACATGCTTGACCTGTACAGACAGGTCCAGTCCAGCACCAAGGGAAAAATTAGATTGTGCATTCCCCGTTATTGCTTATGCTGGAGTTTAAATAATGCTGCACTTTTCTAATTATTTGCTCCTCCACAAAGACATCTAATCAGCCGGCAAAATCCAAGTTGTTTAATAGCCTCTGTATATATAAAAAGGCTCTGGCTGCAGAAACTCATGTTCCAAATGTACATCTCTTCTCTAATTGTGGTTTATTTGAAAATGACTTCACGGTCTGAGTTAGAAGGAGCCCTAAATGCCAATCCTTCATTCACACCAATCTTCCCCAGAAAAAACTCCTTGAGAGGAGAGAGGAATGAAGGAGAAAGCAGCCTTTCTCGCACAGAATGCGCTTGGGAGGGGCTCATGGAATGAACAGTGTCCGGATCCACCTCGGGCCCTGCTGCCACCACATTTCGGAGAATTCTGCCGGGGCAGCTCAAGCAAACAGGTAAGGAAGACCTGACAGGAGTTTGTTTCAGGGACAGAGAACCTTCCAGAGAAATGCATCCTAACAAAATAAAAATGACCCCAAGCAATGGCTTGGTTGCTGAAGACAGTACCCAGGCCCTAGCCCTCACCTCTTCCCATTTCCTCCGTCCGGGCCTCGCCTGCCACCCAGCAGGAAAGAGGTTCTAGGTAAAACCCCGTTGTCTTATTTCATCGAACCCCACACTGACAGAGGCCCCAGAACATTGCAGCCCATCCCTAAAACGCTCCAACACTGCGTGCGAGAGAGGTCGCTTTCTCCATTGTCACGGATCATCCTGCCTTTTGGCTGCTGAGCGGGCTCTGCCTCATCGCCCGCACCCGTCGGGGGCTGCAGGGCTGCCTGGAGAGCCGAGCAGCCACGTGGTGTCTGGGCATCTCGCGGGCACACGTGGAAATCCCTGTAATAACCATTTCAGGGGCACAGCAGGGGCTGAGCAGGCGCCAGGGAGGGCCTGCAGAATGTGGTACATGACGAAATATGGTTCCATTTGCCTACAGATTAGCGAGTTTGAGTCTATTCAATGAACAAATAAATGAATAAGACCTGGTCACTTTATTTGTTTGTTTTCACTTATTTCTTAATCCTCACCCAAGATGCGTTTTTATTGATTTTTTTTTTAAGGAAGAAAGAGAGGGGGTGGAGAGAGAGGGAGAGAGAGAGGGAGAAACATAGGTGAGAGAGAGAAACATTGATCATTTGCCTCCCATACAAGCCTCAGCTAGGTATGTGGCCTGCCTGGGAACTGTACCCACAACCCTTTGGTGCTCAGGACAATGGTTCAACAGACTGAGCCACCGGCCATGACAATCCTAGTCACCTGGAAACACTTTTCCCTTCACAAGATCTGGCTTCAGTCAAAACGAGAAGACTCCGTGTCACCGGGGACTGTGATGCGCCAAGACGCAGGAGAGGGATGGGGGTTATCTGGGCTTTTTCCGCACAATAGTCTGTGACAGTTATCATTTTTCCCCTTGAATTCATGGCTGCAGTAAATCAATCCAAGTAACTCCTAAGTTCCTTAAAGTTGTGCTTGATTTTTAAAATATTCATTACGGGTAGTTTCTTTCAACCGTTTTAATGTCATCTTGTCGCATCTTGTCTGATAAGCAAGAAAAATCAACTCAGATGGACATCCTCCCTCCCGGAAACGCAGAGCGATTGAATTATCTAAAGGTGCTTCTAAACACCCGCCTTGGAGTGATACCTAATCGGCAAAAAGCAAGCATTGCCTCCGACAGGCCGTGTCACATCCCTCTCCTGCGCTCGGCACTGTGCTACACCCCGCAATGTCAGCTGACGGGGACAGCAGCAGTGCGCACGACGGGGTGACTCCAAATGGAATGAAAGCCACCGTCCAGGCTGCATCTCCCTTTTATCCATCCATTAGGCAAACTCTGAGGGCACGAAACGAAAGGTTATTTTCAGAAGCCATTGTGCTCCCTTGAACGCTTCCGTAAAATGTACCTCTCCTCGCTGGCCCTTCACTGTCAGTCATTATTGGGAAAGCCAGTTTAAGAGATAAATTCTACGCCATTTCCCTAATCAACTTGCACTTATGCGGACTGTCCACCTTCATTCCATAATACCGCTTTTGGCTTGGAATCAGAGGCCTTTGCAAAGGCAGGCGTTGGGAAGGACCTGGAGACATCGGGCCAGCCCACTCACTGCGCTGACCGGGAGCAGAGCCAGCGTGAGAAAGGCTTGTCCGCAGCCCCGTCGCTAACCAGGGACAAAGCTCCCGCTGGCACCCGCAGCCCTTGCATCCAGCGCCTGTGACTCTCGGGGAAATGCGGGAGCAGGGGGCACCTGGGTGTGCTGGCAACAGTGTAGACAGCGGACAATTAGGCCTAGCACGCGTGGATGCTTTCTTGTCCTTCCTTGTCGCGTCTCAGCGGTCTAGAGAGTCTTCTGTTTACGTCCAGGGGTCAAGAAACAAAATCCCGTGAGCCCGATAAAAATACTGTGCAATGAGCCGAAGGGAAATACGTGGGAAGCCCAGAAAGAGCCCCAAGCACACAAGGGCGAGAGCGGGGCATCCGGAGAGGAGAGAGCAGTGGTCGCCACCCAGCTGTGGCTCCCATTTCCCAGATGAGAAGACCAAGCAGCAGGGCCAGGAGCTTGACCCAGGTGACCGGGAAGCAACCATTTACCAGGCCCTCGCTCAGCCGCCGTTCCGACAAGCAGCTGCTAACCAGAGCCTCCGAGGCTTCTTCTCAACCGTCTTCCCAACAGATAACCCTTCCGCCCCATTCCTCAGTTCTAGTCAGGGTGTGAGGGTGCTAAGGGGGAGGAGGACAGCGTGGAGGCATATTCTAGACGGTTCCTCTGAAGGCCGGCTGTGCTGTGGAGGGTGGGAGACCTGCATGAAGGACGGCAGAACCGCAGTCTCTCCTCCCACCTGGCACCGAGCCCCCAAGGAGCCAGCACTGCCCGGCGCTGAGGACTTGCGTGGTATGAGCACAGTCGCCCACACTGAACTGTGCGCATGGCGCCTGCCCTGCTGCTCTCATTACCACGTTGTTCTTGCCACTGGGCTCTGAGCTCGGCGATGGCGGCACTCCCTCCCAGCTCTCCTTCCTCTTCAAACAGGCAGAACCATTTGCCGAACATGTGCCGTCCCTTCTAGAGAGTGGAGGCCTGATCGGTGTCAGGCTACTCAAATTTCCCCCTCATCTCTGCTGCCTCCAGGGCTGTCGCGCAGCCAGTCGTGTCTCTGCAGGAGAGGGGCAGGGCCGACCGGACTGAGCTCTGGCCAGTGCCCTCTGCGGCTTTCCTCCCACATCTGGCCCTCAGCTCTCTGCCCCGCCGCGCCTCCCCCTGCCTGGCCCGAGAAGCCTTCTGCTAACCAGGGGCAGAGGCAGAGGGGGCTGTCCTACGGCTGCCCTTTGCCCTTCCACCGCCGCTCCACGCACCGAGCACTGACGACAGCTCCAAAGGCCTCTTGACCTCTGGCATTTTCCCAAAGTGCCTGTTGCTTCTGAACCTTCACTCTTCTGCGTCTCTTCTCGAAGGTCCTTGCGTGTGTTTCATGCTTGTACTGAGTCATTGACTCATTCCTTCCTCGAGCGCAGCTTCTTTAACCCAAGCGGTCGGTCCTCAGCCAGCGGAGTCTCCAGCGACCCGGCCCTCCTGAGTCCTGCGGGAGGAAGGCGTGTTCTGGAAGGATGCGTCCAGACCTGCGTTTTTAGAGCTGCCTCGCCTCCTGGCTCTGGGCTGTGTGGTCCTGAGGCAGATGGGGACATCGCCCTTTCCAGGAATCCAAGGTAGTGAGAGATGAGACCAACGTGTAAAAGAGGGGGTAAGGCTTGTGGCATCTTAACCTCCAGCCTTTGAACAGTAGCCTTAGTAACAATGAGAACGACACCATCGCCTCGTCTCTCCTCTCCTCTGCGGAACCCTCAGGGCCACTTCACAGCCTGAAAGGGAAAAGAGGAGCACAGACAGCCCAGCCAGCATGGCTCAGTGGTTGAGTATCAACCTGTGAACCAGGAGGTCACGGTTCAATTCCCGATCAGGGTGTAGGCCTGGGTTACAGCCTTGATCCCCAGTGTGGGGTGTGCAGGAGGCAGCTTATCCATGATTCTCTCTCATCATTGATGTTTCTCTTTCTCTCCCTCTCCCTTCCTCTCTGAAATCAATAAAAATACCTTTAAAACAAAACAAAACACACAGAACAAGAGAAGGACAGAGGTCTCAGGACTCCTAGGAATAATCATTGTTAACATTTATGATTTAGGCCGAAGGAGGAAGTTGAAGTGAGATTTGCTATCATCTGCAGGGGCCTGAGAGCCAATAGCCCCATCTTGGAACCTAATCAGAGGCCGGATGGTCAAGGCCAATGTGCCATGCGCATGTGCAAAGGCAATGACACAGCAGCCTTATTGTGGGCAACTCCAGGCGTACCTTTCCCTAACCCAGACGCTGATGTCACTGTTTGGCAAGACACCTCTTTGGTCTGAGTTGGTAGAAAGGTATGTTACTGACCAGCCAGTGCACGGCTGCTTCCTGGGGCTTCTGTGAAGAACTGTTTAGTCTGACGGCTCCTTGTTAGCAATGGCTACTTGGTCTGCAATAAAGTCTCTCCTATACGCCTATGACTCTTCCTGTCTTCATCCACAATCTGGCGTCCATAGAGGTCCATTTCCTGGCAGGGGAACTGAAGCCCAACACCCCATCACCACAAACAGCACAAGCGGCCTATGAGGGCGAGTTTCCCTGCCTCAGCAACTGAAGCAGCTAATCCTGCAGGGATGCGAGGCTCCTGCATTTTCACGTCGGCCACTCGCAGGGGCTCCTGCGCACTGAAGTCTGCCCCACTCCAAGCCCATGTGACGCAATGCCTCATTGTGGATGCTGAGCGGTGGGGGAGGGACAGTGTCCTAAAGACTGTGTCTGCCCACCTGCAAGTCACGCCTTCTGTCACCAGGCAACACGTGGCCTCCGTTCACTGACTCACCACCACGGCCATCACGGAGGTGCCAGGGGAGACAGGTGTGCCTGCTGCTCCTGCTGGCGTCACGGGGCCCCTGACGCTGTCAGAGTCCAGGACTGAGCACCTCGGGCCTTCTCCATCCCGCCCTCGCCTCCCCCTTCCCAGAGCCCGCTTTCTGCCTGCAAATCAAGGGCTCCATGTGCTCCAGGGAGGCCCAGACCCGGTGCTTGTCCTGCAGCGGCCACCGCTCAGGCCCAGCCGGGCACCGCGAGAAGGCATGAGCTCCCTGAAGGCTCCACTCCCTCCGGCCTCTGCGAGACCATAGCTTGGGTTCAGCTGTCAGACTTTGCCGTCATCTGCTCACTAGTTGCCTCTGCAACATTCATAACTCCAGTCCTTGGAGGCGGGTAGGGGAAGGGTGGTGCCAGTTTGCACTGTGCTTTTTACAAATGAAACCACCCAGCCTGGCCGGTGTGGCTCAGTGGCTGCGCATCAACCTTTGCACTAGGGGGCCACGGTTCGATTCCCGAGGTCAGGGCACAGGCCTGGGTTGTGGGCTTGATCCTCAGTGTGCACAGTGCAGGAGGCAGCCAGTCAAGGATTCTCTCTCATCATGGATGTTTCTATCTTTCCCTCTCTCTCCCTTCCTTTCTGAAATCAATAAAAATTTATTTTAAAAATAATAATAGATCAAAATCAAACTTCTCGGAGAGAAACAAGATGGCGGCATAGGGTGGACACCGTAAATGCAGCTGCGAACAACTATTTCAGAAAAACCTCGAAAAGAACACGCGGACACCACTCGCACCCACAGGACGGCTGGCTGAGTGAAAATCCTACAACTAGAGAAGAGTCTGAGACTCAGAGGAGCAGCAGAAGCAAAGTACAGAGGTACGGAGGCGCGCGCACGGGCTCGGGGAAGGGCTGGCGCCGGAAACGCGGTTCTTTTCCAAACCGGAGAGAGCCACAAGCTCCCAGTGGCTCTGAACTCCAGTTCCAGGCGAGTTTCGGAGGTCCCACAGATACCCAGAGACTAGCATCAGAAGGAAATCCAAAACGGGTTTCTCTCAG
>PVJC01026230.1:0-24159 GCA_004026665.1 Murina feae
GATTGCTAACTCAACATACATCTCCGTGGGAGGTCGGATGAGATGTACTGTGGATGCTCACGCCGCCTTGGGTCCCGGACTAACCACTGCCTTGTCTGCATTTACGCCCAGGTCATACCCCGGCCCTGGCTTGCGCTCCTAACAAAGACGTGGCTGACTGCCTGGCCCTCATTTTGGCTACCATGATGCCTTTTTCTCCTTCCAGTACAATGGCGGCTGTCAACTTGGTTTGTTTTAAGAAAGACAATTTGAACAGGACGACCCTCTCCAAGCTGGGTAGCATGGTTAGCCTGTGCAGTAACAACATAGGCTCGGAGGATGGGTACAATGAGAACGATTCTGATTCGGAAACCTTTTGACCTTGGACTGTAGACGCTTTCCCTTGATGGACCCTGTTGGAGGATGGGGAAGAAGCTCGGATTCCAGGTTTAGGCCGTGTTCCAGTGTTATTATGGGCCCGAGCTACCATAAGCTGGTAGAGAAGGGATTCATTCATCAAACTGAGGGAGGGCAGCCAGGCCGGAGGACCAAGCGCTCACACGGGTGGGCCCCGCTTTTGATCTGTCTCATGTTTTCTTTAGCTCTAAGAGACTTCTGTGAAAGTCTACCTCTCATTTTTAAAGAAGGAATTTTAAAAAGGCATTTAATTCTTTTTCTTTGGGGATAATGCACTGAGAGGCAACTGTTGTCCCCTATAAAGTGTGGTGTGTGTGTTTTGTTTTGTTTTGTTGTTCATATACTCACTTGGCAGTGAGTTGTCAGAAATGTATCTGGCACATGCATGTCCCCAGGCGGGGGAGGGAGAGGCAGGGGCAGATAGGAAAAGCCTCCAACCTCCTCTCCCTCTGCTGGGTACGTCCTCACTAGAACCCAAAGGGAAACGTGTTTCTCTCTGGAAATCACGCCTGTGGTCATCTCTCTAAGGGAGGCCAATGAGCTGATGAGCGTGTCCTCCCTAGAGTGAGCCCCTCAGTAGCCGGGACTTCTTCCTGAGGCTGTTTGTTGGAAGTTGCCAGATGAAGGAGAAAAACTCATTGAAAACCGGACTTGCTTGTTTTTCCTTTAACACAAACACGGCGCCCACTGCTCCCCGTAACAAGCCTGTGGCTTATGTCCACCCGAGCGATGGCACCCAGGACTGGGTGTCACCCTCCCAGGGAGAGTCAGATGGCACCCACACCTGGAGGCCTGTGCGGGTTGTTATGGAACTGCCCTTACTGACTCATCCTTAGAACAGTCACTTCCAAAGAACATCAGGACCATCGGCTTGTTCATCGATTAGCAAAATATTCCAGGAGCTTCTCAGTTGAGGTCGTGCCAAGTGAGGGCAAGTGCGGCCACAGCAGGGGACAGAGAGAGGCAGAGCGGGTGGCAGGAGTGGGGGATGCGGAGAGGAAAGCCCGTTGGTAGTTGCTTGCTGATGAAATCAACCTGGTGAACCCTGTGTCTGCTCCCTGTGCCAAAGCTTCTAGGTCCAACGGACCCCACCCCGCCCCGGGAATAGCTGTACAAAAAGAAGAATGAGACTCTTCCAGAACCATTCACACACACATGTGCACACCCATGTATATAGTTATGTCTGTGTCTCATCAACCAACCTCTGCCGGAGGACCAAAATGCTTCCGTCGAGAATGGAACACTTCACTGGTTTTTCTTCGCAGTGAAAGTGAAAACTTGGCAGTAGCTTTTCTATGGAGTTAAAATGGAATCCTTTTGCGTAAGAGTCTTTGTTGTATTTTGTATTTCTTATGATGGAGATTTCCAGTGGGTGGCTTAACATTTGTAACGGATGATGTCTTTGCCAGACTAGAGAAAACGTTCATACACTTTTGATGTAAATGTGTTTATATTTATTTGAAATGAGACAAATGCCGAGGGAGCATCCTTTGTTCGTTCTCCCTCTTCTTTGCTGTGTGTCTTACTTGGAAAAACGAAAATGCAGAAAAACACACAGGGCCCCCTCCCTGGACCAGCCAGCAGCCCTGGGCCGCGCCCGGCATTCCCACTGCCGAGGTCTCGGCCGATCCTCAGGGTCTCCCACATGGATTGGAGAGGGTGCAGCACCCATCGCTCAGCCCCAGCCTGTGGCCAATCTAGAGCTTCGAAGACATTGGAGTCCTTCTGCTCTTCTGCCAGATGAACCTGACACACTGTGGATCATGTGCACAGACGCGGCGAAAAGAAAGGACCAGAAATGATCCCGAATGCACTGAAACCCCACGTGGTCCCAGGAAACTCCCGGGAAACTGCATCGGTGTGTGGACACTTGTACCAAGAGAAGACATAAATATCACCAGCCGCGTATGCCCACTGGGGAAGGGAGTGCCGTGTGAGGGGAGTCCTAGCCATCTTATAACTGGGTCCCTTTCGCCCCGGAAATGGCAGTCTCATGGTGTATGTGAGATATTTTTACAACAGTGTTCTACCTTTTCTGGATCAAATGCAGATTCTGTGTTCTGTTTCTCATCTGACTGCAAGAGACTTGGTCTCGCTCTTTTAATACCCTGGACTGAATGAGAAGCTCACCTCGGGCTCTTCACAAAGGAGAGCTGTTCAGAGGACTTCCAACATTGCGTTTGCATTCTCCTCCTTCCTCTGTCCTTTTGGTTTGCTTAGGGAAGATGAATTTTTTTACAGGAGGTAAATTGCTAATGAGCAATAATGACCTCATCGTTACCAAAACCCTGAGCATGAGAGAGAGAACCAAGGCTGCGAAGCACGATACACTGCCGCGTCTTTTTCTAGAAGTGAATGGAAACCTTGCTCCATTGGCATGGAAAGCAGGCAGAGGCGGCCCGCAGCTCCAGTGGTGGCTCACAGCGGGCAGGAGCGGTGCAGCAGGATGCGGGCCCTGGGCCTGTTCTCCGCGGAGCTGCTTTTGACTCCTCCACCCCCCCCACCCCCCCACCCCCGCCCCTGCCTCACAGAAAGAAGGCGGACAAGGGAGCAGCCTGAAGTCATGCTTCCTCTGAACTGTTCATTGAATCCACCTCTCCTCCCGCGCCCTCCTCCCCGGCCAATTCTCTTCCTTTGAGAAATGACTTTGAAAACTCTGAGTTCTGTATTTGTCAAGTACATCTCTTAGGATAAAATTAGATTTGCAACATAGCTTTCTAAGAAAAAAAACAAAACAGAAAACATTGTGCTTTTCATGGAGTCTTAGCTGGTTAGTGCTTTTCACCTCCTCGTGTTCTCTTTAGACTGGATTTTCGCCACAGCCACAGGATCGTGTTTGATTGCACTTCACCTGTTTGCCAGCGTCTGCCTCTCCCTGGTAAATACATTACTGCCTCCACATTGCCTAAAATCTGCTACGATTCTACAGTAAATAGCTCAGGGGATTTCTATGTATCACTACTAAAAGGGCACCATAGTATGTTTTGGTACTTTAGGCAGTCCACAGCTGCTTGATTTATTATTTTGTTATTAAATTAGAGCAAGAACAGCAAATGGATTCGCTGCACTAGTTTGCTTGTCTGTTGTGTTGGTTGAAGAACTCCTCCCTTTTTTTCCCCTTTGTCGTGTACCATGAAGGTAGAGTGCCTTTTTATATTTGTATATTCTGAAGATGTTCTGTGAAATGTTTTGTATTTTTTTTTCCACTTGAGTGTTACCAGAGCAATATAATACCAGTGAGTTTTCATTTCAGCCTTTCTTTGAACGTATAAAGTGTTTTGTTTTTCCCCCCAGTACCCCGTTTCCCTGCTTTGAAATGGAAATGGATAAGCCGAAGTGTTTTCTAGGACTTTTGTTTGATTTTGCAGTGCTAAAATGCTTTCTTCTTACCAAACCGTAAACCTTAGGTCAGTGTTATAGGGGGGAAAACGTTTCAAGATAGTGACAATCTGAGTGTGTGTACACCACGTGATTCTACGCGTTCCTTATGCAGTGTTCTGAAAGCTCCATGCAAACATATTTCGTTGGTAGCGTGTCTACATGTTTTATGCTTTGGCATGTGCAATATATCTTTGCGAAGCACGGTGATATAAACCTGGTGCCAGTGTCCTATTTTGCCTAATATATTTGTAACAGCATAAAATATTGTTTGATGAATTCAGTGGGATTTTGTCTGTAATGTTTTCTTTTGTAAATTGGGGTTGAATGACTCTGGTAAATGCCATGACTGTAAAAATGAGGAAAATGACTGAGTTCAGTGAATGACTTTGAACCAATCTGAATCTTCTCAAGCACAGTTTAATACTTTTTCAACTACTGAATGCTAATAATGTAATGACATACTTAACTGTAATATACTATGGAAATGCATTCAGATGGTTATTTTTACAAATAAAGACGGTACAAATATTGTTGCAATTTCTGTTTTCTTTAATTTTACCAACTGTTCTGATCATTTACATCTTTGTCTCCCCTACCAATGCCAAATTAATGTTAAATTCTTAAAATAAATAATCAAGAGAGAAGTATATATGCCTATTTAATACTTCTGTTTATATCACCACAATTAGAGAAAAAAATTCAAATATGTATATTCGTATTGATTATTTTTGTCATAAAAGATTTCAGCTGGCTTGTAACAAAAGACATATGGTAAACTAGAAATAGAAAAATTAAGGCGGGGGGAAATGCAAACAAATATGGGGACTGTAGGGTTTAGCGCAGTGGCTACAACTGAATTTGAGTTTGCTCTAAGCTTCCTCGAGTTCACGGTAAGAGGGGAAATGTGATTAATTGTCTGGTTGCACATATCAGAAAGGGGGAAGCTTACGAGGTCCTCAAAACTGTGAACTCAGCCGTTCTTGTCTTTGTTGTTGCCACTACTGCCTTTCCACTGCTTCATCGCAACACAAGAGCCGGGCTCGCTTCACTGTTCTTAAAGGTATAGCATAGAGAATTTTCTCTTCATCTCACCAGAATTTCTCCCCTTGAGTAGTAATTCCAGGAACAGCCGCTAGAAGCACCAACGAACAGATTCCTGAGGATGGTGTTCCCAGCTGATGAGAAAAAGATGTGGGGCGGGGCCTTCCTGAGTTCCTCACATCACAGTGTCATAGAATGTTCGCAGCTTTTACAGTCTAGCCCAATCCCATCCCCATGTTTTTCATGAAAATACTGACCCCCAGAGAGGTTATAGAATTTGTTCAAGTGTGTGTATACAAATATTCAGTGACACGAATATACCGTGTGTGCCTAGAGGTCTCTCTTCTGTGTCATCCTCCTATACTTGTTTTTTACTATTTTTTTCCCCTAGAAATATTCTGAAAGGTTGCACTCTGCCCTGTCCTCATTCAGATATACAAATCCACATGCTTTCCTTCTTTTTTTTTTTTTTTTTTTAGATTTTATTGGAGTGACATTAGTCTTCATGAACATATAGGTTTCATGTGTGGGTTACTAATTTACTAAATCTATATAGAGGACAATGTGCCCATCACCCAAAGCCAAATCTTCTCCTGTCACCTTATATTAGGACCCCTTTCTTCCCTCACCCCCCCCTCTGGCAACCACCACACTGCTATTTGTGTTCATAAGTTTCAGTTTTATATTCCACACTAGAGACCCGGTGCACGAAATCATGCACGGGTGGGATCTGGTCATCCCGCCCCTATAGAGGTCAGTTGGGGCCTGGCCAGCATGGAAGAGGGACAAGGGAGGTTGGCCAGCTAGCCCCGCCTCCAGCCGGGGTGAGGGGGCCTGATCAGGGGCTCAGCAGGCTGGGGGGAGGGGCCGTGGGAGGTTGGCCAGCTGGCCCTGTCCCTGATCAGGCAGGTTGGCTGACCGCAGTACGTGTCATACCAGCCATTCTGGTTGTTCCAGCGTTCCAGTCACTGGCTTTTTGTGTACATAGATATGAGTGAAATCAAATAGTTCTTAGCTTTTTCTGTTTGACTTATTTCACTTAGCATAATGTTCTCGAGGTCTCTCCATGTTGTTGTAAATGATGTTATTTCATCCTCTCTTATGGTTGTGCAGACTCCATTGTGTATATATGCCACATCTTCTTTATCCAGTCCTCTATCATAGGGCACTTTGACTGTTTCCAACTCTTGGCCACTGTGAATGCTGCTGCAATTAACATAGGGGTGCAATTAACATAGGGGTGGCATATAAATGATTTCAAGTTTTTTGGGTGTATACCCAGGAGTAGGGTTGTTGGATCGTATGGTAGCTCTATTTTTAATTTTTTGAGCAATCACCAGACTGCTTTCCATAGTGATTGTACCAGTCTACATTCCCACCAGCAGTGAACGAGGGTTTCATTTTCTCCACAACCTCTCCAACACTTGTTGTTGCTTGTCTTGTTGATAATGGCCACTCTAACTAGTATAAGGTGGTATCTCATTGTAGTTTTAGTTTTCATTTCCCTGATTGCCATTGGGTTAAACATCTTTTTATATATCTATTGACTGTTCGTATGTCTTCTTGGGAGAAGTATATTTTCAGGTCCTCTGCCTACTTTTTGATTGGATTGTTGATTTGTTTGGTGTTGAGTTTGATGAGTTCTCATATATTTTGGAAATTAAACCTTTGTCAGAGCTACTGTTTGCAAATATCATCTCCCATCTGATTGGCTGCCTGTTTGTTTTGTCCATTTCTGTTGCTGTGCAGAAGCTCTTCAATTTGATATAGTCCCATTCCTTTATTTTTGCCTTTACCGCCCTTGCCTTTGGGGTCAAGTCTATAAAATGTTCTCTACCACCCAGGTCCACAAGTTTGGTACCTATATTTTTCTATTTGACTTATAGTTTTGGATCTTGTGTTTAAGTCAATGGTCCGTTTTGAATTAATTTTCGTACATGGGGACAAACTGCCATTCAATTCCATTCCATTGCATGTGGCTTTCCAGTTTTCCCAGCACCATTTATTGAAGAGACTGTCTTTACTCCAAGGTCCATTTCTGGCTCTTTTGTTGAAAATTATCTGTGCATATACGTGTGGTTTTATCACTGGGCTCTCTATTCTGTGCCATTGACCTGTGTTTCTGTTCCTCTGCCAATACCGTGCTGTTCTGATTCTATGAGACCCATGTAACCCTGATACCAGAATCAGAGTTTCTCCCTGACTTTAGGCTCAGAGCCTCTGCTGAACCATCCAGGCACACAGGCTGGGCTCAGAGCTTCTGCCGGACCATCCAGGCACACAGCAAACCCACTTCCTGCTACACTCAGGATTCTCCTCAGGATTTTAATTCCCAGCCTGCCCTGACTTCCTCCAGGAGACTCCTCCATGCTTTTCATTTCTGAAAATTACAAAGCATGAATCATACCAGAGGTGAGTACTTTCGGAAGTTTAGAGCAGACTGGGGTATATTAGTTAGCTAAAGCTGTGTAACTAACTGCCCTAAAACAACTACTGTCCATTACCTCATGGTTTCTGTGCATCAGGAGTCCAGGCATGGCAGAGTTGGGACTTCTGCCTCAGGGTCTCTCACAGGCTGTGGTTATGGTGTTGACCAAGGAAAGAGTCATTGTGAAGCTCGCTCGTGTGATTGCTGGCAGGATTCTTCATTGACTGTTGGACCAGGGTTTCAGTTCTGGTGGCTGGTGGCTGCCCTTGGTTCCTTGCTAAATGGGCCTTTCCGTAGGCAGCGCACAGCATGGCAGCCGGCTTCATGAGAGCCAGCAAGCAGAGAAGAGCCAGAAGGGGAAAAGGCAAGACAGAAGCCACAGCATTCTTTAGGAGAGGGGAGAGAGAGAGAGAAACATCAACGATGAGAGAGAATCATTGATTGGCTGCCTCCTGCATGCCCCCTCCTGGGGATCGAGCCTGCAACTCTGGCGTGTGCTCTTGGTTGGAATCAAACCTGGGACCCTTCAGTCTGCAGGCTAACACTGTCCAAACCAGCAAGGGCAGTCACAGTTTTTAAACTGAATCTCGGAGTGACATTCTGTCCTTCTCCCCATGTTCCGTTCATTAGAAAGCAATCACTAGGCCCACCTATGCCCGAGGAAAGGAGATTACCAAAGTGTGAGACCAGCGGGCGGGAATCACCGGGGACCTTTCGGAAGCTGTGTACCACACTGGGTCGATCACTGTGTCTTTCCAAAGTTTGCCATCCCTAGGGCGACTTCCTCCAGTCATTGTTAAGGACATTAGTTACTTGATTTCCTTTTTCAAGAAAAATGTAGGGATTCCTTATTGTCACTTGTGCTCTCAAGAAGCAAGCAGGAGGGTACGGCCTCCGCTGCAGTAACTTGCTGATCCTTGATGTGGCACTTGGTCTCCAAGCTGTTTGTCAAGGGAACCCTCTCTCTCATTCTCCTCAGCAGGTATAGAACCCTGAACATCTCTCTCTCACTTAACACAGTAATGTGTTCCAGAATTAGCTTGCAAGGCACAAAGGCATTAAGCTGAAAGGCTGTTAACATAACCTAAAAATACTGTGGGTAAACGCGCTCCGTGAATTGTCTCTTAGCAAATTTCATATTGAAGATACATTTACTATAAAATATAAAGCAGCAGAGATAATGGCTCTGCCATTCATTAATTTTCGGGCACTTCGAGGGGATAATTGGAAATGTATGGGCATTTGTGGCTGGCACAGTGATGGGCCAGAGAGGGTTGCTACTAGCATTTACTAGGCCAGGGATCCCAAAGGCCCCGTCCAGCCCAGGGTACAACTATGCACCTCTCAACACTAGTGCTCCCCCAACATAGTGCTCATTTGCTTCCCCTCCTGCTGACTCTGAATCATTTCTTCATCCATGTATTATTGGTGAAGCCAGCCATATTTTAAAATTATTCTCACCACGAGTTACATAAACAGGCTCTACTACAGTACATGTCCCTTGAAAAGAGCTCTTATGAATTTAAGAACAAGAACTTCAGGAGCAATATTGAATATGTGTTCCCCGGTTGTGTATTTTTCCAGGAAAGATTGCATGCAGGAGAGTGGGGGGAAAGTGCACCGATTCGAGGCAAATATTTAATTCTTTTGTTATTAAACACACAAATGCACACACATGTTTTAAGCGATGGATTATTGCATCTACCTCTGGGTGGGGGAACCCTACTCACAAATCTGGGGCCTCGGGACCACCATCACATGGCAAGATCTGCAAACATAGCACTACTGTCTCCCATAATTCTCTAGGCAGACAGTTCCTAGCGTACCATTTTCTACCTTTAAGTGGCTATTTAATGGAGCATATTTACATTCTATGGGAGTTTTATAATTTTCAAAAGTAAAACCATGGAGACAGCCCTTCAAGCCCAAAAAAAACTTATCTGTGTTTATATTCAGTGGATGAGGCACCCTGCAAGTCTGAGAACTTTAGGAACTCGCATATCTTATAGTTAGGTTTCCTAAGAATTACAGACATCTAAGCTCCAATCTTAATGCCAAGAAGCTGCCAGCAATAGAAAGATCAGAGGAGAAAACATCGTAGGCGAGTCCACGGGGAGCCATGGAACTAGGGTACTTTCACTAGACTTAATTCTTTAGGCCTTGGATTCTAAGCCGGTTAAGGAGAGACGTGGAGACACGCGGGAGATGACGGATAGTGGGAAAATGGTACAGTCACAGCACTGAAGGTCTTGATAAAGTGGAAGACCTGCTGAGTGGTGAGCTAAACACGGGGTGTTGAAGTCATGATTTCAGAGTGGCACCATTTTTAGAACAACAAAGCCAAGGAAGTTTGAGGAAGATGCTAGAGCTGTGGTCATATGAACTTATAGATGGCCAGAGGGTGTTGCTTTGGGAACACACGGAGAGAGAGCAGAGCACTGAACTGTGCGTACTCTAAGCTTAGAGGTCAGCAAGAGCCCAAGATGCCTCCGACACCTAGGGAAGAAGGAATGTGATAGAAGAAGTGGGTGTTTGAGGATAACTGAAGAAAAAAAAAAAAACGCTTTGGAGGCGAAGAAGTAAAAAACTGACAACAAATGGCTCAAAAGCCATTGAAGGTAGGTGTAAGCAAAATTGATGAGAAAAGTTGGCCACTTCAAGGCATCTATCATTCAGATACTTGAAGTAGACACACACTTAGAGCTGATTTATTAGCAGCCTCAAGTTTGGTTACAGGATTAGGATGAAGCTTTTAAAGAAGTAAAAGTGGTACATTTTTGTTTAAAAAAAAAAAAAGACACACACACACACACACACACACAAACACACCAAGATCTTAACTATAATACAGTGACAGGCTTTATGGCCACATGGTTTAACCTACAGGTGACAGATGGCAAAGGGCTGCAGAATGAACAGAATGGGTGTAGAGCAAATATCTCAGTGGAACACTGAATACTTCCCAGTGGGCCTTCCACAGAGGACAAAAGACTAAAATCGTTGAAATCCTGAATTGCTCTTTAAGTGAAAATGAGATTTGCTTTAACATATTAACTTTTCCTGAAATCTCCATTTTTACCAAAAAAAATAAGAAAGCCAATTTGGGTTTATAATTCTCTTTTGGGTTTTTTTTTTCCCCAGAAATGCTTCCTCTATTTCTAAATCCATGTCCCGTTTTTATTATACGTTTCTCTTCAGGCCCAGGGTTTACCACTTACTATTTTACTCTTACTTAAAATCTACAAAACTTTGGTCAGAGGAACGCTCCCTGATCACAGATTGATTTTCTGCCTAGCTTCCTTTGCAAGGGTCTGCCCATTAGCATGTCAGTTTTGACTGCTGGGCCCTTCGTGTTTGGCACCAGAGCTAACAAAGCCGATAAAGGACTCCCTGGGTACCATCTGGAAGCTTGCTTTGTGAGATCACCCCTGACACTAGAAATCAGAGGGAGAGAACTAATTAACTTCCCGAAATATGTTTCAGATACTGAGAAGGAAAAATGTTTCAGGGTGCTAACAATATTTCCTAGAGATGAGAACATGTTTTCTGATATATATGTTGGTGATCCACCCTCATATCCTTTACTGTCGGCCTTGTGATCTGATAGTGCAAACAGAGGACAGTCTTATTAAAGTATTGGTTATGGCCAGAGCTTTTGAACACCAAATAAAATCGCCTTACTAACCTACTCGGGTGGCTCTTCGAATTGAAGTGTATAATCAAAGAGCAAGGGCTAATTATGTGCTGGCCGTGCTCTGAGTGCTTGATGGGTATTAACTCAGTTCCTCTTTCCAACAGCCCTGGAAGGTAAGTACTCCTGTTATGCCCAAGAGCACACAGCTAACGAGTGGCAGATCTGGAACTCAAGCCTGGTCAGGTGGTTCCATAATACGAGGCTATAGATATGGTGAGGACAAGCAAATTGCTTGATGCCATTTTTTTTCTTTCTTTTTGTAGCCTTTTAAAAATTAACAATATTTAGGGCCTTTTTTTCCCCCTGAGACCATAAATATTGGTCTACAACAGAAGGTTGGTAAATCATGACTCATAGACCAAAACCAGCAGCCACTTTAAAAAAAAAAAAAAAGTAACAGGTTTATTGAAATACTAGGGGCCTGGTGCACAAAAATTTGTGCACTCAGGGGGTCCCTCAACCCGGCCTATGCCCTCTCCCAGCCTGGGTCCACCTGCTGGCGTGCCTGGCCAGCCTGGGTGAGGGGCTGATGGCTGTTTACAGGCTTGCCAAGCCCCACAGTGGGGACCCTCACCCCATGGGAGTGTGGCCAGCCTGGGTGAGGGGCTGAGGACCGTTTTCAGGCTGTCCAGGCTAGAATCAGGTTTCTGGGGTTTATTTATCTTCTATAATTGAAATTTTGTTGCCTTGAGTGAGGCCTAGGCAGTCAACAAAGCCTCCTGTTTGCTTCAGCTCCGTGACTTGTATAACTGAAACATTGTTGCCTTGAGCAGAGGCCCAGCCAGCCTAGGCAAGCAGTTTACTCCATCACTGGTGCAACAGAAGCCTCCTGTTTGTTCTAGCTCTGTGGCTCCCATCTTGACTGGGTTAATTTGCATGCAGCCTCTCTGATTGGCTGGTGGGCGTGGCTTAGATATCTCGGAGTGATGGTTAATTTGCATATTACTCTTTTATTAGATTAGGTATTTGGCATAACATACATAAAATTCACCTTTTTTCAAAGTATACGATTCAATGTTTTTTAGTGATTCCAAAAAGTTATGTAATCATCAGCACTATCTAACTTCAGAAACCTTTCATCACCCCACAAAGAAACCCACACCCACTGATAGTCTTTCTCCATTCCCCTCCTTGTTCCCTTCCCTTGCAACCACTGAGCTATGTCCTATCTCTATGAATGGGTCTATTCTAGATATTTCGTCTAAATGAAATAATACAACATATGGCCTTTGTGACTGGCTTCTTAGCATGATGTTTTCAAGGTTCATTCATGTTTTAGCATGTATCAGTATTTCATTTCTTTTTATAGCCAAATAGTAATCGATAGTATGCATATACCACAAAGGATGGACATTTGAGTGGTTTCTGCTTTTGAGCCATTATAAATAATGCTGCTATGAATATTTGTGTACGGATTTTTGTGTGAACATACGTTTTCATTTTTTTGTGTATATACATAGGAGTAGAATTTCTGGGGCATATGATAACTCTGTCTTTATCATTTTGAGGAACTGCCAAACTGTTCCACCGCAGCTGCCAACCAGTCCATCAGCAACATGAGAGAGTTTGAATTTCTCCATGTTTTTGCCAATGTTTCTTATCTCCATTTATTTTTATTATAGTCCTAGTGGGTGTGAAGTGGTATCCATTATGGTTTTGATTAGCATCTCTTGTTCATAACTAATGGTATTGGGCATGATTTTATGTGCTTGTTGGCTATTTGTAAATCTTTTATTCAACCCTCTACCCATTTTATAATTAGGTTATTTCTTTTTTATTGTTACTATGTAAAAATTCTTTATATATTCTCTATAAATACCTTATATATAAAGGATTTACAAATATCTTCTCCTATTCCATGGTTTGGTTTGGTTTTGTTTTGTTTCCACTTTCTTGATAATGTCTTTTGAGGCATTATATTATGACATAATTATATTATGACACAACACTTTCTTCTTTTCGGTTATAAGATGCATCCCAATTTTAGGGACATTAAATGTGAATGATACAATATGGTAATATGTCAATATCCATTAAAATTAGAATTATACATATCCTTTCACCAAGCAACCCCACTTTGAGGAATCTATGCTGCAGAAGTAGAAATACAGATAAGCAAGGGTGATACTTAAAATATTTAGCAAGTAGTATGGCACAGATACCTACCAATCAGAACAGATACTATTCAATATAGACACCAACTACTAGGCCTGCCCCTAACATTCTCAGGTTCTGGGCAAGAATATAAACATAAGCTTTCATACCAGAGTTTTAAATACAGATTTTTTTTAATTGAGCTAGAAAAACTTAAGTAAAATACATTTTATCATCATACCTTACCAAATATACTTTCAAAGCAACCTAGAAGAACTGGTTCAGATTTAAAAATTCTCAGAGCATGGTAGACCAGGGAAGATAACCTCCCACCTTCAAATTGTGGCTCAGTACCCACTCCGTTTTCTTCATGTGCCCAGTATGATCCTGTCAAAGAGTCTTGCACACACATATGGACACCCTGACCTCTCTGTCTATACCCTCGCACCCTTTTGGGACCCCTTAAGCCTAGGGGTGTTTGCAGTGGGAGTATAAATTGCTCTCAAGAGCTCAGGACCTGTCAGTAAGGAATTTCAATGTCTTTGCGATAAAAATAGTTGAATAGTGGGTCACAGATTCCAACTGGGCACATCCCTTTAGCCCAGACTCCTTGCCATGAGGAGGAGCACAGCTGCAGGAAGGCGAGAGCAATTGGTACTTACAGGTTGTGTATCAATTCTTCAGAAAAGCAGAGACACATATGCTGATATGTTTATAATTTTTAGGAGTACAGTAAAAAAAAAAACACAACTGGAACAACTTAAATATCATTCTATCATACCCCTGCTAGGGAATATGAAGCTATTCAAAATAATAAATGTGTTTAAGAAATATTAAGTATGGTTTAAAGAAGCAAGTTTTAGTAAAATATGGATGGTTATAACCTCAAACAAAATTTAAAAAATGCATGTGTAAGTTTCTCCGTGTCTATGTGTTGTATGATCATGGAACAAAAACATGACAGATGTGCCCTATAACGTTGAAGGAGGAGGGTGGTGAAGTTGTAGATAAGTGAGAAAATGTATATGGTGCAAAATGTTAAGTGAAAATATGAAATGTAGAATATAAAGTTCACAAAAATGGGTCAACATGGATTATGTTTATGGACAAGGACTAGAATGTAACAAATTAAAACACTGATTTAAGCAACAGAATTGTGGGCAACCTTTGCTGGTCAGCCCCAGTATTAACCGGCATACAAGAGAGGAGTCGTCTAGGAGGAAAAACTAACACAAATAAAGGTAAGAATATAAGAAAGAGGAAGATGTCTGCAGTTTAGGGCAGCCCAACCTGCTTGGGAGCGCTCACTCTTTACCTTCCACCCCAGAGCCAGGCCCTGGGAAGTCCCTTCACTTACAAAGAAGGCAGGTCGCTTGCCGTGGGGACTAGAGAGCAGTGGGCTGTGTTTCTAGAATACTTTGGAATTCTTTCCGGGGGAGTGTTCTGAGCACACCAATGGTTTCTTCAATTGTTAAATTATGTCCCTATCAGCCATAACTAGAAGCTCCAAAGTGGAACCAGCCACGGAGACAGGTGAGACAAGTCAGGACGCACAGGCGAGGCAGAGGCAGACAGCAGGCACAAGTTGGGAGGGGCTGTTACGGCTGCTGAGCTGCTGTGGCTGGAGGATGCATGTTCTACCAGAAAGGAGTGTGGGAAACTAGGGAGCACACTGACTAATTTGCATCCCTTCTCTGCAGCCCTCCCCTCAGGGGTGTGCCTGCCCCACCCCATCTCACCTGGGCCCTGCACTGGCTGAGAGCAGCACTCTCCCACTGCGTGGTAACTGTTGGTTTCCTGCTCTGTCTTTTCCATTAGGACCAGCATGTGACCTTCTTGAAGGCAGAGACTGTATTTCGTCCTCAGAGCTACAACGATTGACACGGTACCGAGAACTTAGCAGACTAAGAGTAACACATGGCCCTACCTGTTTGGTTGAGTGGATAGAATGTTGGCCTGCAGACGGAAGAGACCCGGGTTCAATTCCAGTTAAGGGCACATGCCTGGGTTACCGACTCGATCCCCAGTAGGGGATGTGCAGAAGGCAGCCGATCAATGATTCTCTCTCAGCATTGATGTTTCTCTCTCTCTTTTTACCTTTTCCTTTCTCTCTGAAATCTATAAAAAATATATATATTTTAAAAAGAATGAATACATGAATGCAAGTAGAAATTAATGCATGGATTCATGCATCTGTGAGGGAATGAGTGAGTATTGATAAGAAGACGTGGGCAATGTATTTGTCCCCTAGGATCTGAAAGGAACCATCCTCCTGCCTTGGGGTGATGGCATGTAGTGTCTACAGGAGCAGTTTCCTATAAGGTACAGATGCTTATAAGATAGGTGTTCACGACTTGGAGAATGCCTATGTGTGTGAGGAACATCCCGAAACCCAAATAAGCCCAGTCCTCCTTTCCTCTCTTAGGAATAAACCTCAGTTATGCAAAGTAAAGAGAAAATAAGAGTATGAGGCAAGGCCTTCATCACTACGTCCTTTGAAGGGAGAGGCACATTCTCTAATGTAACTAAGTGCCTGCGTGCACGACATTCGCAGGAGTGTAAATCGGCGCAAACATTGTAGAGGTAATTTGGGGAATACTTATCAAAATTCAAAATGCACACACTATCTAACCGCGCAATTCCACTGCCAGGGGTTTATGTCCTAGAATGCTTGCATGACTGCACAGATATGAATGTATAAAGCTGTGCATTGCAGCACTATCTGTAGTGATAAAAATGGGAACTAATCCAAGTGTTCATCAGTAAGGGGTTGGATAAATAAATAATGTTGCATCGATGCAGTGGAGAATGACACAGGACTTTTAAAAAAGGATACAGCCCTTACTTACTAACATGCAAAGATATCCCATTTAAATTATTTAGTGATGAAGGCCAAACTGCACAACAGTTTACAGAAAAGTATGATTCCAAATTCTGGAAAACAGATGTGCATGCTCAGGAGAAAGGCAAGGAGAACGCACTGTCACTTTATCAGCGGCTGCCTCTGCGGAGTGGGGACTGGGTGAGACTCCTTTCCTTATGTCTAGGATGTTTACTTCTGTATTTTAAAAATAATTACTCATAACAAACGCTAGCTTTTAGGTAAATATTTTTAAAGGAAAATAAATAATTAATTGCTACTTTTTCAAGTCCTAGGCTGAGAACTTACCTGCTCTTGGGTCTTACATTTATAAATATTTCCTTCTGAGATCATTTTTTTAAAGTATTTTTTTATTGATTTCAGAGAGGAAAGGAGAGGGGGAGAGAGAGATAGAAACATCAATGATGAAAGAGAATCACCGATCAGCTGCCTCCTGCACGCCCCCACTGGGGACTGAGTCTGCCATCCAGGCATGTGCCCTGAGTGGGAAGCTGTGACCTGGCTCAACCACTAACCCATGCCGGCCAGGCCCTTCTGAGGGAATTTAAGTGATGGAAGGAGGTGAGCAAAATGCCGGAAATTTCACAATTTGAGCTACCTATCCACACTCCAGGAATAAATAGTACCTGGTGTCAGGTGTGATGCACAGCGCAGCCCTGTGTTGGATTCTTTTTTATTTTTAAGCAGTTTGGAAACGTCAGAGCTAGACTATTCTTAAAATATGCGAGGCTATCGTGGATATGCACCCACTTGTCAGGTCAGACTTAGTGGTGGTTGGATTTATTTTAATTTAACCTTAGCCTTCCCAGAGCAAACCCCTCAGCAGTTTCTGATTGTTCTGATGTCTTTTGTTTGTTTGTATTTGTTGCCCTTAGAAGCTGCCACACATTTTCCCTGACAACAGGATTTCTCAATATTCTAGAGTTTGAATCTTTTTTCTGATCGCATCGTCTATTTTGCTTTGGATCTTCTGGAGGTAACTCCACCCAACACTTTTCAATTCCCGAAAGAATTAGATGACACTTTCAACCTAGTATCATACCCAGCTCTAGGCAATCTCCAGGTCCCTACCATCCATATTTCCTACCAAATTAAAGCAAACCATATCAACGTCTGACAAAAGCTTTAAGTAATTGCATTTTATTATTCTTTTTTAGATATGTCTTTTTTTGAGTTCAGAGAGAAAGAGAGGAGAGAGAGAAACATCAATGATGAGAGAATTATTGATCAGCTGCCTCCTGCACGCCCCACACTGGGGATCGAGCCCGCAACCCTGGCATGTGCCCTGACCGAGAATCAAACTATCATCTCCCGGTTCATAGGTCGACACTCATCCACTGAGCCACACTGGCCAGGCTGTCGTTGCGTTTATATTCTAGATTGCTGACCACACTTTGGAAGTATGCCACATAACTCAATAGGCCCTCTCAGCTAACCTCCAGACATCCGTACTATGAACACAACCCCACCCCAAGCAAGTGTTTGTTCTCATTGACATGCCTGAGGGGCTGTGGTCGGTTAACTGTTGGTGAGGCAGGAAAGAGGGGTATGAGAATTACGGAGAAGAACACATGACACAGCCCCTACAGCTACAGAAACTTTTTTTTTTCTCACAAAGAAGGAGCCCTGGTCTGAGCCCAGACGTCAAAGAGTGGCCCCGGGTGAGGAGGGCCATGTTCTCTCCCTCCCCACCGAACCCAGCATTGTGCTGACACGCGAGATCCGAGGCTGTGGGGACATCAGGAGGCGGCATCCTTGGCACATTCTTGGCCAGGTGGTCCACAGCGAACTTCCTCAGCAGAGGCCGCAGTTAACATTTCTTCCAGCCACTTGCCAGCAATGAATGCTGACAGAGGAGAACTGGAGTAGACCGGAGGAATATAATGGATGCCCCAGGAGGACCAGACAGAGATGTCTGAAAGACTCTGTCCTCTCAAAGGCAGGCGCTCAGTACCTATTGAATGAATGAATGAATGACATCTTGTCATGATGAAAGCTGAGAGATTGGTTTGTGAATATGGCGAAGACACTTCCTTAGGGACTCTCAGACACAATCAGGATCATTTTGGAGAAAAATAGCTCCTGTTTAAAGAGAGTGAAATATGAATCCTTTGCCATTTACACATAGGTATTGTGTGACCACATTTGCATCCACAGACTGGTAAAGACAGGTGAAAATGGGATTAGGAATATTTTCTAAACCACAATGACTAAAATAGCTTTTATCAAACAGATGATCTTCAACCCCCTCCCCCCCTCACACACACCAGAAAGAACAGCATTTCTAAAGTTGGGCAGTATCCATGGTAGTGGTCTTGACTAGATTTTTGTAAAGGCAATAGGATCTGGAACTCCAGACTGAAATTATCCTACTTTCAAAAATGTAAATATGCTTAAGGGGCAAAAGCTCAGTAAACACAATATGGGTTACTGAACGTGCCTGGGCCCCTCTCTGGATCTGTCGAAACTGAAGCCATATGTGGGACCAGTGACGATGGCTGCTCGGATCTAAGAGTGAACAGCCGTCAGAGGCTGTTAAACTATAACTAACAAGCCCATTATCACTGAGCTTTGTGTTTGCATTTTTTTTTAATTTTCTTTATTGATTAAGGTATTACATATGTGTTCTTATCGCCCCATTGCCCCACCCCACTCATGCCCTCACCCTCCTGGTGTCTGTGTCCATTGGTTAGGCTTATATATATGATAAAAGTCCTTTGGTTAATCTCTCTCCCTTACCCCCTCCCTCCCCTACCTTCCGTGTTTGCGTTTTAAAGTGTATTTCTAGATCACATTTTGGATAAGGAGAAGAAGGACGGGAAAGAAAGTAAATTCTGTTTGGCTTTTGAGGTCAGACAGCCCATTTGGGAGCTGGGCTTCTGTGACCTTGAAGTTCTAATTAGAAATCTTTGTCAGGTTTGGTGTTAAAATTATGCTTGTTTCTCAAAAAATTCAGCACCCCCAATGCTGGTTCCAAATGCAAAATCTTTGGATGAGTTACAGGGAGTGGGGTGGAGGTGGGGAGGGAGGCAGGGCTTTCCATTTTTGCTCTGGGTCCCACACTCTGTAGAACTGGGTAGAGCTGAGGAACCTGCCAACCCATGGAAGATGAGATCATCCCAATGCTGTTCAATCCCGTCCAGAATTCAGGAAAAGAAAGAGAACCAGTCTCACTTGTGAGATGTAAAAAATCTTAAATATTAGAAAAAGAATCAATAACATTTTAAAAAGAATATCCTATCTAATAAAAGAGTGATATGTAAATTAACCATCACTCTGAGACAAAGATGGCAGCACCCATAGCGGTGGGACAGGACACTGGCAGCGTAACCCTGGCAACTTGAGCCCAGCAGGCATTGCCTCAGCAACCAACAACCCGTGAGCAGGTCTAGAGCAGGAAAGGCCGGAGGATACGGGGCTGCAGGTGGCGTTTGCCTGCTTCCCAGTCCCCTTGGGGAGATTGGGGAGCAGGAAAGGCTGGCCCAGCCCCAGGCAGAGAGCAGGAGGCATTTGCCTGCTTCCCAGTCCTCCTGGGGAGATCGGGGCGCAGGAAAGGCCAGCCCAACCCTGAGGCAGCATGCAGGCAGCATTTGCCCCACTTCCCATTTCCCTTGGGGGAATCAGGGAGCAGAAAAGGCCGGCCTGGCTGCGAGGCAGGGTTTTCCCTGCTTCCAAGTGGCTGGAGCAAGATGGGGAGCATGAAGCCTGGCCGGCAGGCAGCACCCAGCCCTGGTCACAGCTCAAAAAAGAAAACAACATGCAGGGGATGGCAGGAGTCTGAGAGATCAACACAGAGGGGTGTGCCTGGGGGCAGGCCCCCAGCAGATAGACACACACATAGGGCGACTGCTCCAAGCCTCAGATGTGACTGAGGGCAGGCTCCCAGTGGTGACACACTCACACACACACATATACACACCTGGCACCTGCCAGACTGGGGCCATCAGTAGGACATCCACTGAGGGGTTCTGGACTGTGAGAGGGGGCAGGCTGGGCTGAGGGACCCCCACACTCCCCTGTGCACGAATTTCATGCACCAGGCCTCTACTATATTTATAAAATGTCTTCCAAGAATATGAGTGATTCCATAATAAAACATCAGTTACTATAACTCATCATATTCATAAACCTAAGGATAAAAATTGGGTTAGTGCTCTCATAAATGCCAAAAAGGAACTTGATAAAAGTAAACATTGATTCATGTTTAAAATACTAAAATAGGGATTGAGGGATACTTCAGCTCATTGCCAGCTTCTTACCTGATGGGAAAACATTGCTAGAGGTGGGAAGAAGACAGAGATGACCACCACGTTCATCACCATTAACAATGGAAACAGGATTAGCTAACACAATTATACAAAAGGAAGCTTTTGTATTGCCTGAGGATTGGAAGGAAGATAGCAAACTCTCTCTTTGCAGATAACATGGCTATATATTAAGAAAACAAAAAATAAATAACAAAATTAATAGAAATTATAAGAGAACTTTGTAAAGAAGTGGGATGTAAATAACTCAACTTCATATAAACAAGCAGTGAGCCAGCCAATAAGAGGAAAAATGGAAGAGCAGACCCTATTTAGAAGAGCACAGATATAATACTGGGGCATAAACTTAGTAACAAGTGGGTAAAATCTAATAAAAATTATTAATCACTCCTGATGACACAAAAATAGATTGAAAAAAATAAGATACATTTATAATGGGCATCATAAAGATGTAAACTTCTCCTAAGTTAATCTATAAATTTAATAAAATTACCATCAGGTGGGTTTTTTTTTTTCTGAATCTAGATGGGTTGATTACAAACTTTATCTAAAAGTACAAACAAAAAGGAGAATCAGTATTGAGGGGGAAAGTATTGAGGGGGAAAAGTATTACCAAATATTAAAGCATATTAGAAATCTGTTGAAATGATGTTGTATTGGTACAAGATTAACAGGAAGACCATGGAAATGGGAAGCAAATTTGTAAGTAGAATCACGTGAAGATAGAAATTTAATAAATGATACAAGTTGTGTCTCAGACTGATTTAGTGTATAGATGTTGTTTGGATTCTAGTCTAAAACAGTCAAAGTAAAAGGCATTGTTGAGATCATGGAGAAAAACTATACACAGAATTGCTTTGTATGATAATGGTATTGTGAATGTATATAAAATACTAACTGTGAAAGATATAAATTGAAGTATTTATGAGTGAAATAATATACAGTCAGGATTCATTTGAAACTCTAGCAAAAAAAGGGGGGGTGTAGGGTATAGAATTTAAAAAGGAAAGTGTAACTAATGTCATAGCTTCATGATTTGAATATAGAAATTCACTGTATTAATTTACCCATTTTTGTATAGGTTTGGAAAATTCCATAAAGTAAAATATTTTAAAATATAAACTTCCATAACCAATAAATGACATGTGTATTTATATATGTGCATGTGTATAGTATTTTTAAATATACACACACTAAAAAGAAAACCCAAATTCCTGAGGAAATCAGACAGATATGCTTCTGATTTTTCAAATTTCAAATAAATTGTGAAGAAATAGTGGATACTTATATGTATTGGTGATATATCCTTGTAATATATCCTATCAATTTAAAAACGTACTTCCAGAGAAACCAAGATGGCGGCATAGGTAACCACCGGGATTTGCTGCCTTGCACAGCCATTTCAAAATCACAATGAAAAGAAAAAACGGACACCACCCAAACCCACAGGAAGGCTGGCTGAGTGGAAATTCTACAACTAGAAAGAGACTGAGGCTCAGAGGAGGTGCAGAAGTAAAGTGCAGAGGTGCAGAGGCGTGCGCAAAGGGGCTCGCTGAAAGGACTGGCAGCTGAGGACGCAGTTGTCTTTTTCATACTGGAGGGAGGCACAAGCTCATGATGGCTCTGAACTCCAAACCCGGGCAAGTTTCTGGGGACCCAGACTCATATGGGGAGAAGCTGGACTGTCTAGCACCGTCTGGCACCGTCTGGCACCGGAAGGATCTCCAGAGCAGCTTTCTCTCAGTGGTGCCAAGGGTCACTGCAAGCCGGTGCCACTTAGGGCAGGGCTGAGAATCAGCCATAGCTGTTTGCTCCACCTTGTTGATTCCCCAAGACCCCACCCCACCCAAGCTGCATACAGAGGCTTTTGCATATAAAAGGTTGGGAAGCCTCAGGCAGAAGCTAAAATAGCATCTCCTTAGAGATCCAAGAGCCAGTGTACCCAGTGGTCAGAGTGGGACTACCCAGATTACAACTCCTCAAATCCATAAGGGACACACTCAGGGGGCAGACTCAGTGAGCACCAAAGCCCCACTGAAGCAAGTCTTGCCCCATAAGGGTGTCTCCAGCATAGAAGTTCTCCCACCATAGACACAGCTAATTCTCACAGCCAAGTGGCCTGGAGATCAATTCCTCTCAGTGATACCAACAACAATCAAGGCTTAGCTACAACAAGACTATGCACAAAGGCAAAAAGAGTCTACCTCAGGTAATTGGGGAGGCTGAGCCATGGGCCCTATAGGACACCTAGCACAGAAAGCCACTCTATCAACACAGGGAAGCAGCCAAAATGTGGAGACAAAGAAACAGATCATAAATGACAGAAATGGAGGAAAGCAAACGATTGGATATAGAGTTCAAAACCACGGTTATAAGGTTTTTCAAGAATTTTCTAGAGACCGCTGATAAATTTAATAAGGACCAGCTAGAAATTAAGCATACACTGACTGAAATAAAGAATAATATACAGAAATCCAACAGCAAACTAGAGGATTGCAAGAATCAAGTCAAAGATATGAAATACGAAGAAGCAAAAAATACCCAACCAGAAAAGAAAAAAAAAATCCAAAAATATGAAGATAGTGTAAGAAGCCTCTGGGACAACTTCAAGCATACCAACCTCAGAATTATAGGGGTGCCAGAAGAAGAGAGCAAGACATTGAAAACCTATTTGAAGAAATAATGACAGAAAACTTCCCCTACCTGGTGAAAGAAATGGACTTGCAAGTCCAGGAAGCACAGAGAATCCCAAACAAAAAGAATCCAAGGAGGACCACACCAAGACACATCATAATTAAAATGCCAAGAGCAAAAGACAAGGAGAGAATCTTAAAAGCAGCAAGAGAAAAGCAGTTAGTTATCTACAAGGGGGCACCCATACGACTGTCAGCTGAAACTGACAGGCCAGAACTTTGCAGGCCAGAAGGGAGTGGCAAGAAATATTCAGAGTGATGAGTAGCAAGAACCTACAAGATTACTTTACCCAGCAAAGCTATCATTCAGAATTAAAGGTCAGACAAAGAGCTTCACAGACAAAAAAAAGCTAAAAGAGTTCATGACCACCCAACCAATATTATATGAAATGCTAAAAGGTATCCTTTGAGAAAAGGAAGAAGAAGAAAAAGTAAAGATAAAAATTTTGAACAAATATATATCTATTAACAAGTGAACCTAAAAATCAAGTGGATAAAAAAAAATCTGATGAACAGAATAAACTGGTGAATAGGATAGAATCAGAGGCATAGAAAAGGAGTGGACTGACAATTCTCAGGGGGAAATGGGGTGTTGGGGGTGCAGGAAGAGACTGGACAAAAATCATATACCTATGGAGGAGGACAGTGGGGGGGGGGTAAGGGCAGAGGGTGGGGTGGGAACTGGGAAGAGGGGAGCTATGAGGGGAAAAAGAGGAACAACTTAATATGAACAATAAAGATTTTTTACAAAGTAAAATGATAAAAAAATAAATAAAAACGTACTTCCACAGGTGAGTAGGACAAGGGGGTTATGCATGAAGGTGAAGAGAGTAGCTTTACCTTTTCATCTTAGAATCTCCATTTGAATTATTAAGAGTTTTATCATTTATCCTGAGAAAGAAGAACAAAGTAGGAGGGATCTCAATACCAGATATCAAGCTGTATTATAAAGCCACTGTTCTCAAAACTGCCTGGTACTGGCACAAGAATAGACATATAGATCAATGGAATAGAATAGAAAGCCCAGAAATCGACCCAAATCAATATGCTCAATTAATATTTGACAAAGGAGGCAAGAACATACAATGGAACCAAGACAGTCTCTTCAATAAATGGTGCTGGGAAAATTGGACAGATATATGCAAAAAAAATGAAACTAGACCACCAACTCACACCATACACAAAAATAAACTCGAAATGGATAAAGGACTTAAATGTAAAACGGGAAACCATAAAAATACTAGAGGAATACAAAGGCAACAAAATCTCAGACATATGCCAAAGCG